>JBBPMV010000758.1:0-12011 GCA_038090495.1 Heimioporus retisporus | reverse complement strand
CTGTCCACTGCCTTGTTGCTCGCAAGGATGACGGATGGGAAATAATGCTCGAAGCTGTTGTACTGCGATGGGTAACCGCGGTAGTGGAAGAGGCAAGAAACGAAAGTCCTCGGTGAGTGGATCACCGGGCAAGTCCCAATCTCGCCAATCCTCGCTGGTGTGTAATGTATGCTACATCCCTCTGTTCACCTCGCCTTTGCGAATTTTCCTATTCTTGTGGGTTTCGTGGTCGTCATTCTGCCTTTACTCCTATCACGCGCTCATTCTATTCTATCTCCCCTCCATGTCATTTTCGTCGAGGATTCTGCAAGATTGCATTCTGTCCCAGTTCATACCTTATGCACGTTTATGCACTCTTCCCACCTATACCGTAGACTCTATTTCCCCATACATATATTATCGACGGCCGCGTATTGTACATGTGCGTGTGGTTCTCATTCCGGATGCTTGACGTGTACATGCCAGGAAATAACGACGTACTTGTGACAAAGGGACACGAACGATTTTCCGCATATCGCATACCCATGTCGTGCAAAGTTTTGGCCGATGCCAGTCGGTGCAATCGAGCACGTATGTAAACGTGCGTAGTAACTCTGAATCGTCTCACAAAACATTCAAGTTTCGGCGGTCTCGCTCCTAGAAACGAGCACAATCTGCTTGCATGCTTGATCGGCCTGCAGTGATGATCGCAGCGTTGACACCCTCCCTGCATCATTCGAGGCATCTCAAATCCACGTGTGCTATGGCATTTTCACGTCCTTCAAATCTGGCGGTTTTTCCGACGTGTTGAAAGTCTCCCACAACGTCTGCATACTCAAAAGTTCGGACGGTACTGCTATATTTTCACCCAAAAGGTGCCACCAACGTCAACAGCCTCCAGAAGTTCATCTCTTACTTGTTCCGACTTGGACCGCATGATGATCATATGCCAAGCCCTCCTCGGGTGACTCCAGGGAAGCGTTTGACGGCTTACAGGGTACACCCCCTTCCTGCAGGTGCAATATGGAAGCCAATCTCGGCATCGGTAACCTTGTTTTCAGTCAGGTAAATGATGTTGCATGACTCACTTCATGTCCATTCTTTTACAGCTTTTACGATTACGATTTACAGTACGTCCCTTCACCAGCTCGCTTGGAAGCGTGATTTGGCCTCGGACGAATCGACATGCCATTTCCCCTCTACAAAAATTGAATTCCTGAGCTGCTTGCTAGCATCTTTATCGCGAGGGCTTGCCCAGCGTGGTCCGGCGAGTTGCAATTCCCCCGGTCTGCGGTACTGTGATCCCCGTCATGCGGTATGCTCTGCAGATTCCAGTTGCATCATCACATTGCCTGAAACCCAGCTCACTCGAACCGGCGAGTATTGGCAGTCACTGCCTTGAATCGTCACCCCTTCATCGACCTGACTGACGTCAGTCTTACGCTCTGGCAGACAGCGATGGAGGTGGGACATGGTTGAGGCAAGCAGCGTAGTGGCATAAAAGGGTCGCCAAACCGTACACTTTGCGTTCATCTTTCAGGTCACCAAGTAGAGTAATCGTGCGTCCATTGACGGTCCCGAGCTCGGATCATAGGCAACCGACGATGCCTACAAGTTGTTCAATTGGCGTGTGGGGATAGAAGTGAATCCACTTGCCAGCGTCGAATGTGCTCAATGCCTCAACACTGGGCGAGTGGAAACCTCACTGCCGGCTTCGCTCCCCCAACGTCGGAACGTCTGGCAGAAAGTTGACGCCGAACATACATGGGTATACAGATAAACTTATCCGTCCACTCTTTAACTTAGAGAATGTCGCGACCCGCAAGGCGATAAAAGACGTACTAAAAGAAGCGAGGCAAATGTGAGCTGGCATGCACTCATGCTCCAAGCAGAGACTTATGGGCCAGCAGAAACGTCAAAAGAGGCACTGCAGCGAAACGCGCGGTGCTGTTGAAAGCGTCAAAGAACTTTGGAAAACCCGATTTGCATGCTGATGAGAGGCGCTCTTGGGAAGTTTTTCGATGAGCGGGATTGAAGCATCGAGAGACGTGGTGAGAGCTGGATAATCAGAAGAAGAGGTCGCAATCAAAGAAGGCATCAACAAGAGGGAAAACCGAGTTCTCCCTCAGCTGGCGCTTATTGATCGCACAACTTTATGGATCCCGCACGCCAACTTTGTCCTGGGGGATGCAAAAGCGTATGGCAGGGGTTCATAGCTAAAAACTTGAACCGGGTACTTGCGCGCGACGCCATCCAAATGGGACCATGCATTCCATTCGACTTCAAGTCTGGAGGTTATCGACGTATGGCAACTCGAGTCTCTGCAACAGGTATTACCAGAGACAGACGTGCCCTACGTCATCCGAATCTAGATGGAGAGGTTCATGAACAAGTCAGAGTGGCAGAAGGTAAATTTCGGATTCATACAGAGTTGACCGTACCCTCCCGTCCTGTCTCGAGCAAAAGAGGACATGATTGTGATAAACCCACTTCCGAGAGTCATCAACGGTAAGTACTAAATAGCAAGCACACACGCTCTATGTCGTAACAAAACTGACCTTCCCTCTTGGAGAAAAAGACCCTGAAGTCGACTTTGATCCCCGTCGTGCGGTTTATCTTCGGCAGATTAATGCGCCATGTATCGGCGGCGTAACCTGTTAAAATGGATTCGTATGGCGCTGCTCGCCATCATTCTGGGGACGGTGACCATCAACGTTTCTGTTCAACGAGCAGGATATAAATGAAGAGGTGCCATAAAGTCGTTTGTCAGTCCAATCAGGGTTCCCGCCGAGTCCCGCGTAGACTGGCGAAAGCATCCAAGAATGACAACATAAACAATTGCTCTCCCGGATACGGTGCCCCTGGACATTCTTTGCCGGTTTACGTTGACCGCTGATAACCCTGCCTCACGGAGTGTAAGAAAGAATTGATAACATGCGGACAAGCACAGTGGTGCATTCCGGATCATTATAACATTTACGCCGTGAGCACGTTTGCCAAGATAAGGCGGGTAGCGTGGAAGTGGGGC
The DNA here is from genome assembly GCA_038090495.1 of Heimioporus retisporus. Taxonomy (NCBI): domain Eukaryota; kingdom Fungi; phylum Basidiomycota; class Agaricomycetes; order Boletales; family Boletaceae; genus Heimioporus; species Heimioporus retisporus. The sequence continues at coordinate 9,004 of JBBPMV010000758.1, read as the reverse complement.
CGCATGGACTTGAGCGCTTGAGCCACCTCCGGCGCGACGATGGAGCAGGATTTGAGAAGGCTCCATAAACGCAAGGATCCGAAATCACATAATTTAAACCTTATCGAGGGGGGAACAATGGCGTCACCTGACGACGAACTTAATCAGCATCCGACGATCTTTCGTATACGCTCCCTTCCCTGGCAGTGGGCCAAGGATAATCTTGGAGCTGACCTTGAACATGCCGCTGATAAACTCCACCCAGTGAAAACTTCAGGGTGAGCGGGTATTTCCCTTGGGTCCCAGCAGGCAGCCTTGTTTATCAGACTACTCGGGGCCATCCAGCGAGACGACCTGCCGAGTCGCTCAACTGACTGATCCTGCTTACTGCCGACTCGGACTCGCGGTGTTGGCGACCCACTGACCATATGCACGAACGAGCCATGGCCGGATCAATATAACCAGATCTGTACTCATTTCCAGGCGAATTATGTGTGTGGCACCTTGGTTTATTCCTGTTCGTCATTCGACCTTAGATGGAAGGATTTATTCGAAATCAAGAAACAGTCAGTGGCGGCGATGCCAACATCCCACCTCATCGATTATCAACGCCATACGGACTTCATTTCCTTCTGCCGGATTCAATTGCGTTGGTTGGGGCCGATCGACGCTTGAACCTACTAAGGCTGACTAGGCCTGAATTCTAGGTACAAAGTGGCAGTTCCTGGACTAGCTGCCAATATCATCCCTGACCTCGTGAATAAACTCAAAACAAAGGGGCTCAAGGTGGTTGGCACTCCCGGGTTTGAGACAGGCGCAAGCTGGTAGTGGCAGCTTGGTTGGAAGCCGATGGCTCAACAACGTCTTTTTGATTTTGCGAATTTGATGGCTTCTCCCGTCCCAGCCAATCCGCTTCTACTACGTGGCAACATTACAAACTCCACTCCAGCATGAATCCGGTGAGCCTCCTCAACGTTCTCTATTATTATTGTACTAATCGGCTCATCGTGTGACGTGGGTGCCGGTGGGGATCTGACTCCCTCCCAGCGGAGTTATGCACTCGTTCTCACTCTTCTGACAGTTTCTGAACCCCTGAATAGCATTGATCCCGAACCGAACGGGGAAGCGAGTCAGGGTTCTAGCTTTGGGATGAATGAATTCAACACAAACTTCTGCAGAGCCGGCATGGGCCACCAATCTACCGGACGCATATATTAAACCCGCCCTCGAGGTTGCCACGCAGGATATTCCTCGACAGTTTCACTTTCAGCGGCCACAGTATCCTCCCCCTTGCTATTATGGACCCAGAGCAAGCCGCGCAGGGTGCTGTCACGCCATCCCTACCCATCAACGTGCCCGCGCCTCCCCCGGAGCATATTCAGATCATCGAGCCGGGACCGGGTTCACGGGAGAGCAGTGGTGGCAACCTGCGCGACTCGCGCACCGAGGAGTCGCCGATGGAACGACCACTTATCGGTACGGAATCGGACGGTCAACTCTCCCAGTCGCATGAAAACCCGTTGGCTGACTTTGAGCGGATTCCGATCCCTCGCGCTTTACGGAGTCGGGAGGGCCACAAACGCTTGTCCTCGAGACGCGCCACCATGGCGTCGGGCCATGGGTTTCCTGGATTTAATCATGATCACAATCCGCATGATCCCAATACACTCGACTGGATAGTTCCTGTGGATGAAAAGAGTCATGCAAGTGCCCCTCGCTTTTGAAAATGCCAAAACCGTGCTGACACGTCCCATACGCTAGATTCGCAAAACCTTGGGTGAGCGCCTTTTGCCCACCCTCGAGACTGCCATCATCGAGAGGGACAAGTATGCACAGAAAGGTGTGCCTATTACCTCGAATCCTTTTTTCTGCGTTGAACACGCGTCATTTAGCGCTGTGGACGGGTTACGCTCTTAATATCGCGATTGGCTTGCAGGTGTTATTGGGCGCGTTGACGACGGCATGTGCGGCGGCCATTTCGACTGCCAAGCAGGCAAGCTTGATTTATTCGCCTGTCATTTGTTGTGCTAACTGAGCATGCATAGGCCCAAGTTTCAACTTCGATTTTGGGTCTGTGCTGTCTCGTGTCAGTGTAGCTCGGGAACTGACTGTCACTTTACTTAGGTGGACTATCCACTCTTGTTGCGTCGTACTTGGCTCGCGCGCGTGGTTCTGGAGAGCCCGAGTTGTCCATTACGCGAGTAAAGGATCTCGAACAGTTCATTCGGGAATGCAGAGCCTTTCAAATGGATCACGCCCATGAATATGGGACGCCGGAAAGTGGACTGAACGAGAAGCTGGCAGCACTTCGAAGGAGGTTTGAGGAATTGCTTGGTAATGCGAACGGGTATGTCGTGGTGGATCACGGGCGTCCCCCTCACTGATTGGTTTGGCGTGTTTACAAGGGAGAGAAGACTGTCGCCTGTCGGAATCACTGCCACCAATGTTATGGCTCCTCTGCCTGCCACTAATGCTGTGGCCCCTCGGCCTGCCATGCCTGCTGATGTTCCATGAAATTTGCAGCAGGCGGATTCTCAAGACGGCGTTTTGAGAGGACACTTCTTTCTTTCTTCGTACATGACTGGGATGAGGCCATACCTGTCCCCCGACTGGATCACACGTATCTGTTTGGTGTATTTCTTTCTATACCCGATTCCGTCATGTACTCTGCGATGAGAGGCGTTACGGATGGACTAATACATACACGTTCCTAATAATTTAAGCCTTTCCGCATGTTTTCAACATAAATACGCGTCGAGTCACGTGAGCGATGATGAGATTGCGACACCGTTGGGTTCGCTGTGCACGTCTGGCTCGAGCTCTTTATCGAAGCAATAATTGTGTTCACCTCCTAGACCGTCATCATGAAGACGAAGAACAAGCAGACCAAGTTCCCAGTGGTGAGACTCGCCAGCCGGTCTCGAGCACCACGCCGACCCTCGCTGACTGTCCGGCACGCAGGCCCGAATAAAGAAAATCATGCAAAAGGACGAAGAGGTCGGCAAGGTCGCACAGGCCACGCCCGTCGTGATATGTACGCATCCCCCTTCTTTTTCTTTTGTTGCGCGCGTCGCACACCGTGATCAACCCGCCCTCGTGACACGTACGCTACAGCGAAAGCACTCGAGCTGTTCCTCTCCATGATCGTCGAGGAGGCGAGCAAGGTCACGCTCGAACGAGGCGCAAAAAAGGTCGAGGCGTATCATTTGTGGGTCCCATTCCTCTCTATCTCTATCTCACTCTTTCTGGTGTCTGACCCCCGCGGGACGTGTTTTTGGAACAGAAAACATGCCGTCGAGACGACCGAGATGCTAGACTTTCTCAAGGAGATCGTGGAATCCGTGCCGGATCCGTCGGCGGGCGGGACGATCGACCTCGAGGCGGAGGCTGCGGAGGGGTCGAAGCGCAAACGAGGCAAGGCGAAGAAGAACGGCGCGCCCGCAGCCTCTGGGGAGCCCAAAAGGCGGCGCAAAAAGAAGGTCGACGTGGACGGGGATGGGGACGGGGCGATGGAAGAGACGGGCGCAGGCGCCAAATCAGAACAGGAGGGCGACGCGGCGATGGACGAAGACGACGATAGGGACGGTTATATGGAATCCAACGCTCGAGATCAGGACGTGGACGAGGAGGATTCACCGTACGTTCCGAGATGACGGCAGTCTAGATGAACAAAAATAACCCGTCTCGGAGTATGGATAATCGTACATTCATTCTCCTTGTACCGGTTAGACTATTGTGTACATTAATTAAACCAGCTCCACTTCGCCTCTCAGGACCAGCTGCTCGACGACGGAGTAGGGGGTTAAGGAGACGTGTCCTTTCTTCATAGTCAAGGTAGAACCGCTGACCGCACTCGGATGAATAGCTGGGTGCGACGGAGCGAAACACGACGCACTCGAGTAGTCTCACCGGCGGGCAGCTCCGACGGGCATGCACAAAGACGGCTTGGCTTTTATCGGGCTCAGTGACTACAGGTGCACCTGTGAGAAAACACGCGAGATGCATGGTCGACACGCACTCATCGGTGGAAGAAACGGCGACCGGTCATCCAACGTTTGCTGATTTTGTGGCAAGCCCTGCAAGACCGAATTATAGAAATGCTGGTCCGTGAGCCGCGCGAACCTGCGTGAAAAGCGTCGGTCGACTCGTCACGACGTCGAGAGGATGCCTTACCGGCGGGCATGGTCCACCTCGTTCTCCGAAAGCCGTTGTTGGATCTCCGGGTTCGTCATGATGTACCGCGCAAACTTTTCGATCTGTCAGGACGGGTCTCTTACCTTTTGGTCTGGCGAGAATGAGATATCACGCACCTTGAACAGCCTGGTGCGGAGGTACGATCGGACGACAAACTTGGCGCGCTCGACCTCCGTCTGAGCGAGCATGATCCGGAAGTGCTCCTCCTCAGAGGACGACGGATCGGAGCGCAACAGCTGCACCGTCTCGGACTGGTAAAATAGAGAAGGAGTGAGAGGCTGATTACAAGGGAATTGCGTAGACTATCTCACCTACCTGGCGCCGTATATGATCGAGCAGCCCCGCGAGGACGTTTTCGGCGACGGGGAGAACATCCGGCGCTTGCCGCTCGTTGATCCAATGTCGTATGAGCTCCTGCAGCGGCGTCTCTTCTTCCTGTTCCTCGAAGGAGGGCGGGGCGGGCATGGGCACCTCATCGCCGTTATCATCGTCGCGTGCTGCATTGCGGAGTCGGTTCTGGAATGCGTTGTTGCCATCGTCAAGCCTGGTAAAAAAGTTGTCGTCGTCATCGTCCATCGCGTTGAACGGACGTGGTGGTGGAACGCGACAAAGACCGGGTGACAGTAATAGATTTACACGCAACGTCTATAATAACAGTGGAAAATCATGATACAGGATACCGTCCACCACACTCGCATCTCATACAGCGTCGTTCTCGACCAACTTGCCACAAACCACATACTTGTTCGAAAAATGTTCAATCCAACCTGCAAAGTGATGAGCGAAAGCAAGACGGACGTCCAGTCGACGTACCCTTCATATTTTCACTGAGGTACAGGTCAGCTCGTGTGCGCTCCAAATACTAGCAGATATATACATACATTTCATCCGGGCGGAGGTCGTCCAGCTTGTCCAAAGGTTGGTCAATCGGGGTCAACATTTCTGAGTGATGAAGGCTGTGTCACGCGCTACGACAAGAGCGCGCGTCGGAGGACATACCCAGGTCGAACGACTGCTTGGCCATGCCCCGAGAAGCATCCCTACCCGCAAAATTGCCATACATGCCCCCTGAGCAAACGTCAGCAAGTCAAAGTCGAGGCGAGACGACGAGTACGTGCCAGGACCGTAAAAGTTGCGCCCGGCAGTAACATCGAAGACGACGCCGTTTATCGCGAGCAGAATCCGCCCGCCGTTGTTGCCGTCAAAGGGTTCGAGCGTCTTTGGCGTATACGTTTGGAACAGGACGGTGGGCGGGTGCGACTTGGGCATCCATGAGTAGCCCTGCTTGAACTCGTGTGGGACGAGCTTCGGGGCTGAGACGGTCGGGAATACGATTCGCTGTACCGAGTAGAGAATGTAGATGAGCAGCGCGGTGTTGATGGGCGTTTCAAAACTGAGCGAGATGGCCATGTCGTCAGCGTCGCAGTCCAACTTGCGTGAGACAATTCATATTGCCATTCAGAGCGGATTAACTTTGTTTTGGTGACACTTTAATGCCATGCCTCTCAGGAGGTGGAGCTGACAATTCACGACTCTGAACTTTGATGTAAGTTTAGCTCCACACCCTCCGAGTCGGGGAACAGGTTGGTCATGATACATTATACAGATAACGCGAGTCGGAGCATTTTACACCAGAAGGTATGACACACTCCACCTGATGCAAGTTAATAATGTGTCTTGCGTTGCCGAACAGAACAAGAGCCCGACAGGTTCTTCTTCGTTGCATCGAGAACATACGAGGTTCTTTGCTTCAATGAATTGATATGTGACTGACAAACCATCTCCGCCTGGCGAGACCATTTCAAGATTGACTCGAATCTCGTGGTGAGATCATTGACTGACAGACTTGGACAGCACCGTCTGCCAAACAAATCATCGCAGATATCTGGTTGCCGACGTGCCCGTTATCGGGTTCGTTTCAACACACTCGAGCTGAGGTTGCGCAGTGTGATGATGATTTTAGTTTCCTTTGGGCTGTCTCGTTTCGTCAATAGGACGAGATCGGCGACACGACTACTGGGGGCGGGACTATACGTTTCGGCAAGGGGAAGAACATGTCATACACGCTTCATGCGACAATTCATTACAGGTGAGCACAGGATGTTTGTCCGACCGGATTAATTCGGCGCGCTTCAGTTATACCTATCCCCGTGTAGCCTTGGTTCACGTTTGACCGATCAGATCAAAATCATTGGAGCAAGAAGATGATGCGTAGCGTTAAGCGGTTGCACCCTCTTACTCATTTATTCTTTTTGTTCCTGGATTTCCCATCTACTTGCTCGGCAGCAATAAAACCATTCGTTTTTTTTTTCTTAATGACGGCTGCGTGCAGTGGAGTGGAACGTAATAAAGTGAGATGGAGGCAATGGAAAAGGAAATAGGGGATAGGGAATTCAAAAGTTTTTTGATGTCGGTGACTTGAAATTTGTACGGTTCATGGATCTATGCTTATGAACTACGGTTGGATCTGTGTGCAATTCCAACGATCCTGTACCGTCTTCAGGGTTACTTGACCCATGCCACCTTCGCCAGCCCAGCCCTGTTGGTTGCCTCGTGGTTCGAGCACTCGGTACGGTGCCGCTGCTCCTCACAACGTTTTCTATTAGGTGATAGCTTCCCAAAGAATATAAGGAAGGTGTGTGGCGATCAGGCGGGTGATCGAGCGTGACGTGGAGGAGCCCGCTAAGCGGAAATTTCTCCACTGGATGGCAGCTGTGCGACAACCTCCAAGGACAAGCGCACGATTCTCAATCATCCCTACCACCTAGGTGTCTCCCATAGATTCGCCCTCCATTCGTCTTTCTCTGCATACCAGGACGCTGTGCCACGGATCTGAGAAAGGAGGAGAGAGACCGTGCGCTCCACGATGCGGTCACTGGCATTTGCCGTCGACAGCCTGACAAGGGCTTGCGACTCTGTTTCCCGGGAATGTGGATACGACACGATGTTGGAAGAAGTCCATGAGTGCATACACACACACTGCCCTAAACAAGGGTTCAGCATCTGTGCCTTGTCAAAGTTGCTCCAGCGCCCTGCTCGTCCGTTTTCCAGTGGGCTGATTTGAGCATAGCGAGTCTTTTCAGCCTCATCACTGAGTCTCTTGCGAATCCACAATGAAAGACTCCTCATCCAATTAGGCGTAGGTGCGATTTCCAGGTTGGTGTAAAAGCGTCCTCTGTATCCACTCCATGCCTCATCCCTGCTGACCCAACAGGAGGACTGAGCGTGACGAGCGTACATTGGGCGCTCCGGCGAGCGTCCGCCATGCAACAAAGATCTTTGTTGATTTCCGCTGGTGAACCAGTCTTGTCCACCAAGGTGGGATCGATCCAGAATGCAGTTTCCCTGAAGGAAGTCACGACGGTCTCGGTGTTGGTGATGAATGCATCGTACAAACCGAGTCTGGTCATCTCGTCTGCACCAACGGGGATGGTATCTTCGTATCGGGAGGAGTTGACAACATGTCTCTGTTGCCTAATGGTGTTCTGGCTTGGTGCAAACGTCCCAGGACTTTGACGCAGCGTCATCGATGATGAAGTTGCGTGAATATAGGGAAATGCATGATTCCCCGAACGGGTTCTTCTCCTAGTCGCTCCGCTCGAAAAGTGTTCGCGAGGGGAACGGGAAACCCAAAGTTGTCCCATGTATCTCGACAAGTTTGCAGGATAGAATCCCACATAGATTTGGTAGTGGGACATCAGCCAGATAGCGAGTTTCGTCCTTGCAGGACCATCTGTCGAAAAGGAAATCCTCCCGAAGTTGCCGCGCTGAGAATGGACCGCTTGAACTACGAGTCGCCTACACTTCCCAGCAGTTGGTGTAACATATCGTTGCTCCACCCCGTGGAACTAGTTGTCATAGCAGCAATATTGCTCAGTTTCAAGAGGTGACCTGGGTGGACGAGCCAAGTATGCGGGAAGCCACATCGTCGTTCAACCTGGATCACTTATGTTTAACGAGCGCCAACGAAATAGACACGGGCTGACCTGAACGTCTGCTGTGGGAGAACATTAGCATCGACCATCGAGTATTTCTACTACTAATACAGTCTATGGTTCTGGCATATAAGAGGTTGCGGACCATGCATTATTCCTGCCTTGAACTATGTGGAGCCCATGTTGTCGTCACTGCATGCCATCAACGTTGGGGGTGGTGACTCACTCTCGATGGGGGAAAATGAACGCATAACTCGAGGACGTTCGGAATTCCTGGTAAGGTGGTACCGTGGCAAGGGACTTTGTCAGAATCATGGAGCGTATGTAGCTAGAGAATAGTAAAGCGATGAATTAGTGGTTGTGCGGACTCGCGTGTGGAATCTTTTCATGAAGAAACAAAGAGAAGCGGTCGGAAAGTCACTTAGTTCCCAGCAGTAGTCCGATTTCACTGCCTACATCTGGCAAGCCGGAGCCTGAGCCATTGCAGAGCGAGAGGCGGAGCACAGAGTAGCAAGCGCTGTGCGAAGGTGACTGCCAGGCCCACGATAATAGTTGCCAGTCGCGGGCCCGCATCCCGGGATCTTCAAGATTGTGATCAGGCCACAAGCCTACATAACTTCGGAAAGTGTGCCCCAGTCCCAGGGACAGATAGGGGGAGGTAGGGCGTAGGGTTTGCGCTTTTGAGCCCGCGGAAGCTCTGATCGCTGACCCAACTACCAATTTCCCAGCCCATTTAGTTCGGACCGAGTCCAACCTGTGCGCTCACAGGCCATACGGAATGTATACTGGCAATGACCCTGGTTAGTGGTTCAGAGGTTTGGGTGAAGGCAAGTAGCCCGGAGTACGGAGGTTTCAGCTTCATTATCAGCGAGGAACTGGCAACGGTGCGACGGGCA
>JBBPMV010000757.1:0-12015 GCA_038090495.1 Heimioporus retisporus | reverse complement strand
GTGTGGTAGGTGCATGTGAAATCAGTATCATGTATATAAAATTACAGTACCTATACAGCAAAGCATTGGATAGAAACGAAAGGCATGTGCATGCATAGTAGGTACGAAACACGTCGTGAACAGCAACCAACTACAAGTGTGGGATGTACTCCGTCCACGGAATGACCTGGTGTGCGCTGAGGGGGAGATTGGCGCGCAGACTGGCGAGCATGAGCGCTACCAGTAGCACCCGGGACAGGGGACTAGCAAAGAGAGCGAGCATCATCCACGCTTTGAGAATATTTTGCACGCGATTTGGGACACAATCTTTAGTGAAGTGAACCACTGCAGCGATAGCGACATAAACGATTGGTCCTCCAGTTATTACCAGCGACGACATGTGCCACAACCTTGCCTCGATACCCGTCGGAAATTGGTGCTTCGAACCGATCGCAGGCAATACCCCATATACCACCGATGCAGGGATAAATGCAGCGAGAGCAAAGCCATCCGATGACTTTGCAGGACGGATGAGAGCATCCCAATTTCTGGATGTCCTGATCGTCAAAGTATTCTAGTGGTTGTGTGAGTGCGGCTCGAAAGTCAGACATTCACAGTCAGATCTATCGGTACTCACCGGTAACTGTTCACCTGGAATGTGACCAATCTCCTGTTTGCTTTCATGATTGTCAATGTAACTGCGTGTATAGAAAATATATGGTGTGGTAGCGCAGCGCGGCTTGTTCCACCAGAAGTAAAACAGCGGCAGTGTATACAGTGCCAGACAGAATGTTTCCAGCTCGATAAGCGTCACAGTAAGGTGGTTTGCAACCCGAGCAGCGATCTGGATCATAAACCATGAGAGTTGGATAATCAGGATGGCCTTCCCCAAAGCGTCAGACGTGCTCTTGTCCCTGATCTCATCCTCCATAACCACTGGATTCACTATGTCAATCGATGGAGTAACCAGTTGTTCTTCGTCTTCCGATCCGCTTGCCTTGACTACCGGACTTCCTGTCTTTCCATTCACAAATGATATGAATCCCTCTCGTTCGATTTCTATGATGTCCTTTCCGTCTGCAAGAGCAAAGCCACCATTGAGGAGAAAATGACTGTGAGTCTTTGTCCACCAAGCTTTGTACTTGGGATCTGAAAATCGATGAGTATGCCTGACAGACAGCATAGTCGGGCGAGAACACACTCTTCTGAATGCATTCTGTCGTCTCTTTCACTGTTTGCCATTCATCAGTTGCAGTCGTGGAAATGTACTCTGGAGCAAAGGAAGCAAGGACCATCAAGGCCAATCTATGCAGCATGTTTCGTGCCCATCGGCGAAGCCGGGGATGTGGCTTTGACGGTTTCTTGTCAGGGAGAGGGAGAGGGGGATGGATTACATGCCAGACGCAGATCAATATCGTAAGGCCACAGCTCCCCAACAAGCTCCACACGCTGCGGTGATTGTAGGAATTTATTGTTTCATGGCATGAGGGCGACGGAGTGGCAGTCGTGTTAGTTGGGGCAGCTTGAACAAGCTGGAGAAGCCAGATGGGTGCGAGTAGGCAGGGACACATTGGGCTGGGGATGTTTGTGGGGCTGTTTCGGGCGACGCCTTTATATCTTTTGCAGCAATGGCCAAAACGTACCTTTGCGTGATCCAACCTCTATGAGAAGCATAAACATGAGGCGAGGTGGTGGATGAAAGCAACCCACCTAATGGACGATACTTTCTTCCAATTCTTCGATAGGGTCCTTCTTGGTTTGACCATATGGGTGCCTTGTCCACGGATACAAGGAGTCAGCCCGGAAGAAAAGATAGCGGTACACATACCTTGACTGATGCACATGTAGACTTATTGATGGTGGCAAAAACTTGAAGAGACAGCACTGGTTGCCTCGACGAAAGGAATATTGAATGTCCGTAGAGACAATACCTTGGGCACTTGAGCATAGCCTTCGACAGTAGGTACCGGAGTCGATCAATTGATCACAGCCAGGCAGCAGTGCAACCAAGCATGCTTCAATACAAACCTTCCTGACATAGGCGCGTGGCGACATTTTTAACTTGGCTTGCCAGAGGGTGGTTGCGGACTGACATTCCTAGTGTTGCCTCGGTTTGTCCAGCTTTACGATGACAACCTTCGAGATTGTTCAGGTCAATGCCATCATTACGGTTTCTGCGGAGGGCACATGGGAGGTCATTCGAGCAGTAGAAAATATGTGGGTTGTCAGATGTGTGATATTTCAAGCATGGTATGCGAATTGCAGGTTCAACGAGGCAAGCTAAGTAATCCGGAACGCATCACATTGCTGCCGCATGAGTCTTTCATCGTACTTCTTACCCAGCACTTCTACATGGCATTCTCCATCGTGCCCCCACTATGACCCCATCCGCCTCCAAAAACGACACCTCGGCTGCCTCACCTGTTGACTTGGACTTTCTCCGGCATGTCGGTCGCGCGGACGGGACCATGTTCACAGACTAACCCTGGTCCGGAGTACCTGCCCGCTTTCCTGGGGGAGGCCAGGCCACACAATTGGTGTTGTGTGGTGGGCCGTCAAGCTGAGGAGGTGGTGTTGTGGCGTGACCGTATGAGCGAGCGTCCATCTCAGAGACAGCACTGGCATCATCCCGCTCAAGTCTTGATGAAAAAACAAGTTGAACAGAGGCTGAATGAGGCTGCTCGACAGAGGTGTGATGTGCAGACATTAGTACATAAGGAGAGTGACTGGGACTCTGAGCGACTTGTTACCTGGATGTGGGCGTCAGTGGGTAGTTCGAGATTGTTGCTGAGAGCCTTGCTTGCTTTAACTGACCAAAGAAACCTTCTTGACCGTGGTTCTACCAAGTTCCACGACAACGACGGCGACGACAATACCAATGATGTTGTCACGCGAGCACACTGAGGACCGGGCGCATCTCAACAACCGCGAATGCACCATCGCTACGTTCATGGGGGACCCCAACACGCCCTTTCTTGTCCTGCCCTCGTCAGAAGGCTCGCCGTTCTCGTTCACAACTTCCTTCACCATGCCCTACCCATTCACACAACAGCAGCCCTTCCAGCAGCCATCCTACCCCCAGGAAAAAGGGACCTCGAGGACCTCCAGTACCTAAGGGCCGTCGTCAAGGATGGCCAGCACGAATTTTACCGCACGGTACCCCAGCCTGCCGCCTCCGCAACACTCCACATGGGCACCATTCCCGACAGCACGATGCCTCGCTCGACTCGGAACCCAATGTACCTTTTTTGTTTGTATTTGCCCCACCGCTCACCCTTTCCTAGATCGTCGAGTCCGAGGTGCCCCTCTTGTTGACACCCCTCAAACCAGGCCCCAAACCCAAGCCACAGCCTGAAGTACTGCCGGCCCAATCAGAGCCTCCCTTACGCCGACCCTCCCGGAACACTGCAACAAAAGTCAGACAACCCAAAAGATGATCCCGCGCCCGGCAAACCTCACCCCAACGACAACGACAACAAGGCCCTCAACGACACACCACACGACAACAGACTCCCAATGGTGACGTACGTCCTCCCCCATCGGACAACCGTTTCTACAACAGAGACCGCGGTGGAGACAGGTTCAACATCGAGCATAACAGAGACAAGTGGGACCATCACCGTCACCTAGGATCAGAGCCAGACAAGTTTTTTGGGTGCCCCTATGGACGCAGCCATGCACCTCGACCTCCTCCTGAGCTCTGTCACCACAAGCCCTCCTACGGTGCCGACTATGTGCCCCCTCCCCATCGCTATGACCCTGACGACAGGCATGGTCGTCCTCCCCCTTTTGGTAGCAGAGACAGAAGGCCCTTGTTCGACGACAGTTGTCCCCCACCTGAAGAATACCACCTCCCAGATAATCGTCTGACAAGGCCTCTTCCTCCTGCCGACTCGAGGCCACCCTCCTACCACCCTCCAGATGTCGGGCGAGCGACCGTAGAGGACGATCGAGGCCCCCATGTGACCTCATTTACCACTGACGAATGTCCTCGCCCTGCCGTTCCACTCGAAGAGCGCCTCTCCCAACCTGCACCTTCGCCCTCTCTCCAGGACCGTCTCAGTCAACCTGCACCTGCACCACGTGTGGACGTGGTCGCCCCTCCAAGCCTCAAAGAGTGCCCCTCCCTGGGTCCCATGCCTCCCCGCACCTACACATGGACTCCCTTCATTGCACAGGACGACCTCCGTGCACCGCCCCCAAAAGATGACCTGCGCGAGCACAATCGGATCCCCGGTTTCAGGAGAGATGCCTGCGATCGTCCTATACTTGCTCCGCCCTCGTACGGACCTGATCTGGATCGCGACAGATGTGAACATGACTCGCCAAAAGAGGTTTCTCCATGGTTTGAAGACACATTCAACCGGACTGGCCCATCCCCACATTAGTACCCACCACCACCACCCTTGCTATATGACCATGACCGGGACCGGGAGAGAGGACGTCTAAGAGTTTACTACCTGACACGTTCGCCGCCACCACTGTCATTCTGTGGGGAAGGTGGGGACTATGGGGATGGAGAGAGGCGGTTTGCGACGTGTATGAGCAACACAGATGGGAGTGGTACATGAGTGACGACAAGCGAGCTCCGGTGTCTGCGCCGCCTGTGCCTACGTGGTGACCGGATGAGTGACGGCCGGTCGTAGACAGAGATAGGAAGTACTACTTTGATCGCGATTGCGAACGGGAACAAGAATGGGAACGGGAACAGGAACGCGAGCCTGACCTGGGGAGTCTTCCACCGCCACCCCTGCCACCACCACCGACACGGGGCCACTGGGACGAGCACGACCAGCAGTTCCCACTGTCTCTTGGGCCTGCAGGGCGGATGGACCCCCCGGGGATGGCACGCTCGCTGAGCGCTCAGCTGACAGACCCATACCCACCACCACCCGGGGATGATGACAGGTGAGATCTGGAGCGCAGAAGGTATGATCATCGGGCCCGAGTTGCTGTCGTGGGTGCACGGACGGAGTCCCCCTGCCGCCGCCACCGTTGCCCTCACCACTCAGGCAGGAGTATGTCCCGCCCTCAACGGGGGGAGCGTGGTGCTGACGCAGTCATCTGCGGGGACGCACACCCCACCGCCATCCTCTGCCTCGCCGCCGCCGCCGCCGTCGAGCACTACTGGTGGTGGTGGTGGTGGTGGTGCGAGCGTGTTTTACGAGTGGGACTATGGACAGGACTATCCGCACAAGAGGTGGAGGAGTCCCCCTCCGTTGGGTGTGAGGATGGTGGGGTATAGAGGAGGGGAGAGGCGGTACCTGCAATCGCCGAGAACAAGTTGAGGGGGAAGAATCTAGAGGAAAGAGTGAGTATTTTTCTGGTGTTGCTCTTTTCTTTTTCTTTTGCTCGAATGCTCTTTTGTGTTGCTGTAGTTGACGAGCTAATGGATCTTTCTGACCTTGACATTGAGCGGGATGACGCCGCTGAGATGCACACGACTTCATGCACGCTCTGACGCTCATGACTGGGCCCGGTACGATGGGTGTATATGGAATCAGTATCATGTGAATAAAACTACAGTACCCGTGGAGTAAAGCATTAGATAGGAATGAAAGGCAGGCCCGTGCATAGTAGGTACGAAGTAGATGTCGTGAACATCAACCGACTACAAGTGTGGGATGTGCTCTGTCCATGGAATGACGAGATGTGCATCAGGAGGAAGAGAGCGCAGACTGGCGAACATGAGCGCTACTAGCAGCACCCGGGACAGGGGACTAGCAAAGCCAACGAATATGAGGCATGCAACGAGAATGTGTTGCATGCAATTTGGAACATAATCCCTAGTGCCTGTACTCGGTGCACTAACAATAACCAAAACGAGTGGCCCTCCAGCTAATGTCAGTGACGACACGTGCCATAACGTTGTCTCGATCCTCGTCGGAAATGGGTAGTTCCAAGCGATGGTATGGAGCGCCCCAAATACTGTCCACGCAAGGAGTAATGCAACGAGGGGGGGATCTCCTGACGATTTTGCAGGAATGATAAGATTCCCCCACGTTCTGTGTGTTCTGATCGTCAAAGTATCCTGATATACGTCAGTGCGACTCAGAAGTCAGACCTTCATAGTCAGATCAATACACACAAGAAATTGTCCATCAGATACGTCATCTATCTCCTGTTGGCTTTTACGATTGTCGACGTAGCTGTATGTGTAGAAAATATGTGGTGTGGCAGCGCAGCGTGGCTTGTTCCACCAAAAGTACAGCAGGGGTAGTGTAAACAATGCCAAACAAACTGTGTCCAGCTCGATGAGTGTTGCTGTAAGATGGTTTGCAAGCCGGACAGCGATCTGGACCATAAACCACAATATTTGGATGATCAGGATGGATTTTACTAAAGCATCAGAGCTGCCTTTGTCCTTGATTTGATCCTCCGTAACCACTGGATTTATAATGTCAGTCGGTGGAGCGATCAGTTGTTCCTCATCTTCCGATCCATTTGCCTTGACTACCGGGTTTCCTGTTCTTCCCTTTATTAATGATTCGAAACTGTCTAGATCAATTTCTTTTATGCCCTTTCCGTCTGCAAGGGCAAAGCCGCCGTTGAGGGGAAAATGACTGTGGGTCATTGTCCACCAAGCTTTGTACTTGGGGTCTGAAAATTGTTGAGTACCTGACAGACAGTATAATCGGTTGAGAGCGCACTCTTCTGAATGCGTTTCGTCGTCTCTTTCGCTACTTGCCATTCAGCAAATGCAGCCGACATGACGAACTCGGGAGCAAAGAAAGTGAGCGCCATCAAGACCAATCTGTGCAGCATGTTTCGTGTCAAACGGCGAAGCCGGGGATGTGGTTTTGACGGTTTGCCGTCAGGGAGAGGGAGAGGAGGATGGATCGCATGCCAGATGCAGACCAATATCGTGAGGCCGCAGCTTCCCAACAGGCTCCACACACTGCGATATTCGTAGATTTTTATTGTTGCATCACATGAGGGTGATAGAGTGGCAGTTGTGTTCGTCGGGGAAGCTTGAACAAGCTGGAGAAGCCAGATGACTGCGAGCAAGCGGGGACACATTGGACTGGAAGCGTTTTCAGGGCTAATTCGGGCGATGTCTTTATATCTTTTGCAGCGATGGCCTAAGTGCCCCTTTGATGTGATTCCAAGCCCTACGATGTGCATGATTATGAAGCAAGGCGGCGAATGGAAACAACCCGCCCCATCAACGTGGCTTCCACTTCTTCGACAGGGTCCTTCTTAGTTTGGTCCTATGGGCGCCTGGTCCGTGGGTGCAAGGTGTGACGCTTGCAGAAATCATACAGTGATACACATACCTGGATCAGTGTACATGAGGATATGGATATGTCAATGGTGGCAAAAAGAGACAGCACCAGTTACCTTGAATAAAGTGATACTGGACATCAATAGAGACAATACCTTGGGTGCTTGAGCATAGCCTTCGACAGAGGGTACCTGAGTCGATTTGATTGATCATGGCTGGGTGGTGGTGCAACTCCGAGCACACTTCAATATGAACTTTCCTGTCATAGGTGCTTGGCGACATCTTCAACAACATTGCTATGGCTCACACTGGCAACCCCAGGGATTTCTTGGATTAATACTCTCTCTGAGGAGAGCGCAAGACGTATGGTCATCCGAGCAGTGGAAAAACATATCCTTTGTCGAATATGCATTATTTCGAGTGCATTGTCCAGGTGGCAAGTTCAACGAGGTAACTATGTAATCTGGAATGCACCAAGTGATTACTACATGAATCTCTCAGCGTGTCCCTTAGCTATCTTGAACAAAGAATATATGCCAAAATATTTTGGGCACTTGAGCATCGCCCCAACTGGAGTCAACCGACCAATCATGGCGGGACAGTGGTGTGAAGCACGCATCAATACCTTTCGATGGGACATGGCATCACTTTCAAGGCGGTTAATATGGACTGACGACATTGGTGTCAGTGTTCAGCTACGTTCAATTTTATGGTAAAGCGAGATGCTGTGACTCGCAAGCTGTGGCTTGCACCGTATGGAGTGTCAACGCTACCAATACACTATCCAGGGACAGCGCCAGATGGGTGACTATTCGAGCAGGAAAGATCGTGTCAGGCTGTGGTTTCGGGCGTGGTGTCCAAGCCGCAAACCGTTCAAGTCCAACAAGGTAATTTTATATGGTTGCAAAATTATTTCCGACGAGGACCTCACCTTGGCCCTCTTACCCCGACATTCCCACCTCCTAATTCCGCTCGCGTCCACTCCAGCTCCTCCACGGTGACACCACGTCCAAGAAACAACGCGCCTTCCGTCTCTCCGTGCTGGTCGTCTCGTACTTTGTCCAGCAAGTCACCTACATAGATAGGTCCATGTACGCACCGCACCTGGCGGTGTTCCAGAGTAGATGGTCTGTCTTGTTGTGCACAGGCAGAGTCAGCTGAGTCCTGACGACCGTTTCAGAATGTGGGACCGTGACCGTGACCGTCATGATGCTAGGACCGACGCCTCCAGTTTTTCGGGCCATGCGCTTCGACTCCCTCCTCCTGAGCTCCGCCACTAGGAGACCTCTTACGGTACCGACTATGTACTCCTCCCCATCGCTATGACCCCGATGACAGGCATGGCCGTCCACCTTCGTTGAAGGACCACGCAAAGCAACCCCCTTTGACGACAGAGACAGAAGCCCCCCCCCCTGAAGAACGTCGTTTCCCTCTGTATGATCGTACGACAAGGCCTCTTCCTCTCGTCGACTCGAGGTCACCCTCCGACCGTAGAGGACGATCGAGGCCCCCGTGCGACCTTGCTTACCACTGAAGAACGTCCCCGCCGTACCACTCGAAGAGCGCCTCTCCCAACCTGCACTTCCACCCTCACTTCAGGACCGTCTTAGCCAACCTGCATCTGCACCCCACGTGGATGTAGTCGCCCCCCCCCGCTGAGTGCGAGGGTAGTGGGGGTATGGAAAGGGGAGAGGCAGTACCTGCCGCTGCCGAGAACGAGTTGAGGAAGAGGATCTACTATGTAAAGGGAAGAGAAATATTTTTCTGTTTTTCGTTCTTTTTTTTTGTTTTTGTTTTTTTACTTGAATGTTCTTTCGTGTTGCTGTAGTCGACGTGCTAATATTGGATGTTTCTGGCCTTGATACTGAGCTGAACGGTGACTATTACGATGCTGGTAGGCAGCTCGTACTCTTCTGTGACGAAATACGCACCTTCCCGGTGCTCTCCACCGTCGCACAGACAGATTGTATGCCCGTGAACTTGTATTGTAGAATGACGCTGGGTGGGTTGGCATCACCGATATCCACGCGGCTTCGTACTTGGGGTGTTCGTGGACGCACTGGCTCCCATAACTTGTTGAAATACGTGGATACGGAACCAGAATCCTGTATGTAAATAAACTAACAGCGAGCGCAAGTCCTGTAACGAGTGTAAATACTCCAGTCAAGCAGATGCGAGACTGGAGGAAAGCGGTAGCGAGCGGAATGCTAAGGTAAACGAGTGTCCGAATATGGCAATGTAGACACAATATGTGCGAAAGTAGGCAAGTAACAAAAAGTAGACGGTCTGTATTCCAACATAAACTACCTGGAGAGCAGAGCAACGGACAGAAACGGAAGGCATGTATGTACAAAGTACTAGTATGTACTGTGGACAGCAACCAGCTATAAATGCGGGATGTACTCCGTCCATGAAACGACAAAATGTGCATCATGGGGCAGAGAGCGCAAACTGGCGAGCATGAGTCCGACCAGCAACACTCGGGATAGGATACTAGCCAAGCCAAGGAATCCACCAATCACAGTAGATATTACTTTCAGGGTTATCTCTTTTTTCGGGGATTTCCGATTGGGCTCAGAATTCCCTAGTGAAGCAGCCAAGAGAATCATAGGAATTATGACGAGTGGTCCTGCAGCTAGTGTCAGTGAGGACACGCGCCACAATATCCTTTCGATATCAGTTTGAAATGAGTAATTCCAAGCGGTCGTATGGAGTGCCCCAAATACCGTCCATGCGATGAGGGGTATGATGTAACCGGTCGGTTTCATCGGCTCTGTACGACGCATAAATGCGCCAATTCTTCTCTTCGATTGAGTCGTCGAGCTGACCTAGTGATAGACGTCAGTTCGAGGTCACACACTCGCAGCCTGATTGACCGGTACCCACCGACAACTCCGTACCCGACCCGCCGCATTTCCCTAGCTGGTCTTCACGCTGGTTGGTGTGGTTGCAGGTATAAAAAATATATGGGGTGGTAACGCAGTGTGGCTTGTCCCACCAAAAGCACAACAGGACCAGCGTGAGCAATGCCAAGCAGACGGTGTCCAGCTCGATGAGCGTCACGGTCAGGCGATTTGCAAGCCGAACGATGATCTGGATGGTGAACCACAGTAATTGGACGATCAGGATAGCCTTCCCCAAAGCGTCCGAGTCGCTCTTGTCCTTGAGTTCGTCCTCCTTAACCTCTTTGTTTACTATGCAGATCTGAGAAGCTGGGGTAACCCAGCGATGTCCTTCATCTCCTGATCCACTTCAGCTACCGGGAAATGTTGCTCACCTCCTAATTTTCCCACCTCAGCTACCGGGGGACGCGCTTCTTCATCTCGCGGCTCTTTCACGTCGGCCACCGTGGGATTTCCTCTATTTTCTGATTCGTTCGCTTTGCCTACTGAGTCCGCTGTATCTCCCTTCACAAGTGATATGAATTCCTCCTTATCGATTTCTGTTACGACCTGGCCGACCGCAAGGGCAAAGCCACCGTTGAGCAGAATGTGACTGTGAGTCCTCGTCCACCAGCTGTACTCCTTGACTGGAAACGCTGAGTATGTCAAATATGTATAGTTGACTGAGAACACACCGCTCCGAATGCACTTCGTCGTTTGATTGGCCGCTTTCCGCTCCATGGCTGCGAACATCACTGTGTACTCGGGAGCAAAGAAAGTAACCATCATCAAGACCAATCTATGCTGCACCTTTTGTACCAAGCGGTGAAACCAGTGATATTGTTTGGGTGGGTAATCGTCGAGGACAGGGAGAGGGGGATGGACAGCATGCCAGACGCAGATTAAAATCGTAAGACCACAGCTCCCCAACAAGCTCCACACGCTGCGATAACCATACGTTGCTACTGTTGCATCGTACGAGAGCGACGGAGTGGCGGTTGTGTTTGTCGGGGCAGCTTTGACGAGCTGGAGAAGCCAGATGACCACGAGCAAGTGGAGACACATTGGGTTGGGGGGACACGGGACCGTTTCGGGTGGTATCCTTATACTCTTTGCAATGATGGCTTACGTGCGCCTTTGACATCGTCCAAGCCCTATGATACACGTAAACATGAGGCGAGGCAGCGAATGAAAATAGGGCATCAGTGGATTAAACGCACCGTTCAACACCAAAATGGTGCCCCGTTTGGTTAGTTCGAAGAATGAGCCGACAACCTGAGCAGATTTCGGGCAGTCAGCCAATCGGATCCCTTGCTATCGTGAGCGTAACGATCCGTTGGCTCGTTTTTGGGCCTTCGTTTCCAACGGTTCGCAGATGAGCGCTCTTCGAACTCTCCGATAGGGTCCTTCTTAGTTTGATCATATGGGCGCCTCGTCCACGGATGCAAGGAGTGAGCTTGGGGAAATGATAGCGGTGCGCATACTTTGAGCGACACACATGAGGACGTGCAGATGGCGGCAAAAACTTGAAAAGACAGCATCGGTTACCTTGGACAAAAGAATATTGAACGTCAATAGAGACAATACCTTGGGCGCTTGAACACAGCTTTCTACCGGAATCAATCAATTGATCATGGCTAGGCAGCAGCGAAACCTTCAATACAATGCTTCCTATTATGGGCGCGTGGCGACATGTTTAACTCAGCTTGGAATGTGGCTGCGGACTGACGATACTAGTGTCGCTATCGGTGACGCCCAGCTTTACGATGAAGTGATGTACCGACCTTGTTATGGCTCGCACTGGCAACCTTCAGGATTATTCAGATCAACGCCATCAATACACATTCTGCGGAGAGTGCAAGGTGGATGGTCATTTGAGCAGTGGAAAACATGCGGGTTGTCGAATACGCATTGTCTCAGGCCGAGTTG
>JBBPMV010000754.1:0-12060 GCA_038090495.1 Heimioporus retisporus | reverse complement strand
AAATAGACGAGATTATGAAAATGTGAGTAAACGTGACACCGATGCTCCTATTTGCGGTGCGACGGCCCTGGACGGGTATAGTAAAGATACTACATAAATGAAAAAACAGTTAATAGATCTTATCGACTTTGAACAAATCGGACGCGCCAACAATAGGTACCATAAGCACGTCGCCAAATCTGCCAGGCTGAATTTCCCTAGCTCACTCACCTCATATAGGATGGCCCGGAGACGTGTCAGACACCGCTTAATATCACCGGCCTTTGTTTTGACCATGTGTTCGGTATTCTTAACTTCGGTGTACAGTACCACTTGGGCTAATTTAACCTCCAAACCAGTCATCGGCATTCACAGAACCAGAAGCAACTTCCTTTCATCAATCAAACTAAAAGCTCCAGCCTCGCAAGAGTCTTAAGCGCTGGTAGTAGCACAGCCCGGCGATATATCGGGCAAAGTGTCACGAAGGGTGTCAAGGTCGGAGTAATACAATGCCAGAGTCGTGGTCGCTCTCAGGGGGCACAGTAGGGCAACAACGACGTAGGGTAGACTCAATGCGAAGCACGGAATGAAGTTACTCCTGTCACGGATCTCGCCATGAGGAACAGGAAATTCATTCCGCCGCTACCCGTGTCTGTTCTTCGGAGGCAAGTTAGTCATCTGGGTTGCCATTGCATTTACATGTCGTTCCTGGTCCACCCATGATCCATCTGCCCGCGTCCTCCGAGGTTTTCTTTTTTCCCTTGGCTTCTGAATCCCCCTTTTACGGGAACATCGTCACCGCACTAGCCTTCGCTCTCCCATTATGCTGCCTACCAGGCCTTCCAGAACTATAAGTTACACATCATTCCTGTGCGAATCCTGGACTTGTATTTTGCACACTCACATTCGCTTCGTGCCTTTTAGGTACCAGAGAACCATTTTGGCCCAGGTGTTCCCAGTATTGTGAAACTTTATCTCCGCTAACACCGCGCACAAGGTCTGTTGAACCCCCATGAACACACATAGCCATGCGAACGTCTCTCCCGCGTACCTTTTTCCAGCATCTGCTCGAGCCAATCTGGTCAATTATATGTAAGTTCGCTACTCATCAGCTTTCAGTCGCCCGAAGCCACTCACCTTCACAGTCCCTTCGCACAGCGTGTTCGATTCTGTTTTCATTCAATCCGCTGTCAAGCCCTGTAGGATTTGATTTATGAGATGGGAGCTCTGGAATCTCTAAAGAGTGGCGAGATATATTTCAACAGGTTTGTGGAAATGTATCCTCCATTCGTTATTTATTCCTCGTGAGCGCGAGGACTAATCTCTGGACGAGATAGTATTTCGGTACAACATGTATGCAGGTGAACAGTGAAATAGTTAATAGTTTTTGTCTTTTGCACGTTCCATCGCTGAAAAGAAATAAATGGGTAGCCCGAACGAAGAGTGACCCTGGGACCACGCACGATTATAGTGTAGGAGCTTCTCGATCAAATCCACGTGCGTCAAAACCATGCGACGGCAGCAATATCTCTTCAGCTGCAACTCGTCCAGAGCGTCTCTGTGGCCGGGGATGAGGATGTCTTAAAGACAGCACTTCAAAGATGGGTACCCTTCGCTTGTGTCATTGGCGAGCAATTCCAAGTACGCATTCCACTTGTCACCAATGACCTTTCCGCACGTAAAGCACCTCACCGGGATGATCTATAGTGGCCATTAGGCAGTCAAATCGATCATGGTCAATAACTTGCCATCGTGGTTATTTTCGAGAGGAGGGGGCACGTGATTGGACGCGTGCACGTGCTTAAGTTCAATACGGCACGCGCCGCACGTTTGACTAACCTTTCGGAAGTTCGGAGCTATTCGAGCTCGAAGCACTCAAGAACGTCCTGTCGCGAACGAAAACAACATTTAACGAAACAAACTTGATTGCAACGTGCATGATGCACTTGCAAACGTACAGTTAGTCGACAGAACCGCACAGTGCGCACAGCTCCGGAGGATCAGGTCGGACCCTACGGAGTTTTATAGTCCGCGAATAGGAAAGTATTTACTCGCTGGAGCTAGTTGTCATCCCCTTTGCAGTCTCCTCGAACACGCTAACGCTGTTCTCAGGCCGCTCATGAGCAAGCTCCTCGACGTGATGCAATGATGAAGGATTCGAGAGAAGGACCTGCAGGCCGTAATCTCCTCTTAGTGGTTTGCTACCACTGCCAAAGAGATCAAGGCAAGAGGCAAGGAAGATGCCGTGCACCACCATGCGCACCTCGGGGCGAGTTTGGAAAAGCGGGTGGGTTGCGTGCGGCCGGAAAGCATGCAGGTATTCGGAGTTGGATGGGCCAGATTTCGGCCATGTTAGAGATATTTCTCACAGCCCAAGACGCACCGCATAAGGGTAGAGTAGGAAACGTTTATAAGGATGAGGTGTGTCATCTACTTTGTCCGAATTGCACAGTCGTGACCGTCGAACCAGATGCTTCATTCGTCCCGTGTACCGTACCACAGAGAGCGAGCAGTATATGAAGGATAATACGATCAGGATGAGCGAATATGTCGTGATTTGTACCGCGGCCAAGAACTATGGACATGGCCCTGCTGCACAAAACAGTATCTTGCAGTCGCCACAAGTTTACGAACACCTCTTGGAGTACATTGGAACGAGTCATGCAGCCGTTTGGTAGTTCCAGCAAAACGGAGGCATTGGAGGCGATGGAATCATTCCGAGTTGACGACTAGTATAAATTTCAGAACTTGGAGGTGGTCTAACGTTTTATGTGTGATTTCGTTCGCTAATGAACCTTTTTCAGTGAGGGATCAAACAGGTGCTTCACTTGATATGGCCAAAAGGCAATAACTAAATGTCCGAGGATGGAAAAGGGTCAACTTGGATGATGTGCGCTACCCTCTATTGCAATGTTGGTTCGACTTGTGCTTTAGCTCGCTGCCGGACATGGATCCGAAATGGCGAGTCGCATCGCGAAATAAATGATTGAGTGGGTAGTCTAAGTTCTAGTGCTGGCCTCACTGATTCCACTAATTTGACATATAGCTCGACACTTATCAAGACGATGATGGAAACCGACCCGATGCTTCGTGGTATTGGGTCTTGAATTGTATACATATCACACTCTGCATTTGTCTCCTCAATAACATCTTTACATTTAAAGCCAATTTTCAAAGACTTGGATCACCAATGATTGTAGATTTGGCTATAGGAGTGTCAAAAAATGAATGAATGAATCCAATCACTTACAAATAAGATTCTCCAAAATCAGGTCTATGATGAGCTGCCACAATTTGTCTGGCTCTATCTCCTCTAGGGTATACTTGGAACAGAGCTTTTTGATTGCTTTAGAAACTTTGGATGATGCCTCAGATGACTTGTATTGACTGGCAGCTACTGCAATTGGATCTTGAACCTTCTGTTGAGACAAAAAGAAGGAATATTCCAAAACCACAATAGTATCTATAAATTTCAATTGTTGTGAAAGTTATCAACTTGGTTGATTAATAAATACTATAAATACTGACCAATACCAGCCTTAAGTACTTGTTTCCAAGTACCAAATGGAAGTTGCATCTGCCAAACTATCAGAATGAAACAGAGCAATTACATTTCATATAAACACACTCCAGATTTCAAGCAGGTCATTGCTGTGCTTGTAGCCTAATATAGTTCATTGGTAAGTATGCTGGGAAAAAATTATTATGAAAACCTTTTCCAGATCATCATTTGAGTCCTCAGGAATGTAACTATTCTTTGGAATGCCCAGCAACTAATGTAAAAAGTAAATATTCATGAACAAAATCATAAATAATTGCAAGACAAACCTCCTGTATAATGAAAAATAAATATATCAAAATCTATATATTCAGAAATAATTCTTACTGCCTAAAGAATGGGAGTTATGAGTTTGACAATGATTTGGATTGTGAATATAATCAACATACATCCTAGCAATAGTGAGATAGTGAAAAAAGAAAGAGTAAATATTCATACCAACTATATGAAAACATAGTTTTCCACAGATGATTTAGCATTATTGTACAAATTTTAAAATTCATACATCCTAAAATCAGTTAGCCTGGAAAACAATAGTATATGTTTAACACACATTCTAAAAATGAAATGATGAATTAAGTCACTTTATGGTTCATTTGTAAAATAAATACCTGCTGTATAATGTCTTATTATTTTCACATTGGCCATGTCAAGATTAATGAATGCTTACAAGCTTAATAGACATGAAATGAAATAGAAACACAAATAAGCTCAGCACATACCTCCTAATAAACAAATGGACAAAGACAAGATCCTCAAACATGTATGCATCCTAGTTAAAATTAGATGACTTACATTCTGTGAAGAGATGACATGATGGAACAGATGAAAAACTACTGTATGAGCACCATCCGGACACAAGTAGTGGTCCACTTACCATCTGTACATACACATTTGCATGTGATGAAAGTTAAAATAATAAAAATAAACAGTAAATTTTGACAAGCTCTAACTTGGTTAAAAAAACTAAACACTTACACCCTATAAAAAACAATACACCAGAATAAAAAAAAAACATTATTCATCAATTACCTTATCAAACTAGAGTTGAAGACCTACATTCTGTAGATTTGATCAAGACAAGTAAATAATTCTAAATATTAATGCTAATTCATGGATTGGCTCACTTACCCACTATAAAGTATGGTATTATGAAAAGACAAGAAACTAAGTAAAAAAAGTGAATTTTATAATCAAAATGGAGCTACTTACAGTCTATGGGATTAAATGGATTGAAACAAATAAAATAAACATTAAATCAAATTTTAGGATCAAAATTAAATCACTTACACCCTATGAGTAGAGGGCAGTAGACCCCCAATATATATATAAATTATGAGCACAATGCAAATATCAAGCACTTACACCCTAATATGAACAAGAACAATAGATCAGGACAAACAGAAATTATAAATGCTAATCAGTCCTTTGAAATAAAACAAAACCACTCACCCACTATATGCAAGAGGCCAGTAAATCAGAATGATCCATGAAAAGCCTTTTTCTTGAAGAAATTACTTACATACTAGAAACAAAATATAAATTGGCATGCAATCAATGTTATCAGCACTAGATTGAGTTGACTTTTCAAAAATTGCTTACACTCTATGAAAGATAGCATGAACACCAATTCAATCACAATTCAATTATGAAACCACTAACATTCTTTGAATGTGCAAACAATAGTGAAATAAATAAATGTAAAGATAAATTTGAATTATTGAGAGGCAAGAATTGGATTACTCACCCACTTTAAATATATAGTACAGACCAAGATTTAAAAAAAAAGATATTAGCCTTATTTTTGCTTAATTCATATCTAGCCACTTACCCACTGTAAAGGATAAATGCAGTTTAAAATAAATATGGTGAAAATTCATCACATACTCTTAATTGGGTCAGAACACTTACAGCCTGTGTATCAATAAGCAGTTTTTTTTCAGGAAGTATCAATTGATTATTTGATTGAGACTGAACTTACAGTCTATGAACAAACCAATAGCAATTTGGGCAGAATTAAATTCTCATTTAGATTTATGTTAGTCAGATTACTCACATGCTATCCATAAGGAAGTAATCAAAGCATGAAAATGCCACCATTAATCTATATGACATTATTAGTATCAAGTAACCTACCCCCTGCAATAATACAAAGAACATGAAAATAAAAATCATAAGAATTCTTAAATCATGGATACAATGAAATTGCTGACTTTCTGTAAATGTCAGAATGATGATATTAGCACATCTACCCAAGTGGTTCAAATTTTCTTACATCAGTATGTGGAAACCATTCTGCAATTGCATTGACCAATGCATTCTTTGCATCATCCTTGAGAGGCAAGATTGACCCAAATTTGGTGGCCATGAATGGCTCTAATGCTCTATAATATATATATTTAATCGTACCTTTCTCCAAAATTATTCCATTACACACCTCTCCACAGCATATGTAATGCAAAGCTTGATGTTTGATTGCTGAGTTGAGACCAGTAACATTTGCAAAGCCTTCTCATCCAAGACTGCTACAGTTCTCTCTAAAAGATTATTGCATCCATTCCCAGATTTGTGCATATCTGTCAAAAGGTTAATCCAATCATGGTTGACTGGGTATTCATGCCTACCTTCCAGGTATACACAAGCCTTTGGAGGATAGTTTCTTGCATATAACCTCTCTTCAGCAGTGCATTTCCTCAACATCTCTGCCACATGCTCCTTGATCTTTTCGAGCTGTTCTTCCCAGGGGAGCTGCTTTTCATGAGGTTTGAGGTCCACACGAGCCACAGCTCGCAGTGCATCACATTTCGTGAAGACAACAACAACAGGCACTCCAATGAAGTGGTCACTGTGATGAATCAAGTATAGTACACATGTAATATTCACCATTTCGTGTGTCACATTCATCAAAGAACCTTTCTTCCGCATTCAAGACAAGCCGATGATATCTGTCCATTGAAATGCAATACCTATGTCATAGAAATTTCTCCTGAATGAACTGTAAACACAATATTCAACTTACCATATTGCATGAATGCGTTGCTTGATGAATGTTGTTTCTGCACGTTCCGCAACAAATGTTTTCATTTGCTGGAATTCGTCTATACCACCAGATTCAAAGCCTCGTGAATCATGGAAGATAAATGCCGGGTTGCTCTTGAACACCATCTCGTGATTGATGCTATGGAGTCCACGCTGAGTATCAACTGAACACCGGACAGACCAAAAAACAACCATTAGCATGCATACATTGCGAGAGGGTTGTATCTGAGCTTGATCAACCTGATCAAAACTCTTTAGCACCTTTTCAGGTCAAATGGATGAGATACAGTATTACTTTTCTCCCCTGATCATCATAGATCTCGGGGTCCTCTGTGGAGTTGCAAATCCGCTTCAGAATAGTGGTTTTACCTGCATTGGCTCGCCCAATAACAAGTATCCTGAACTGGCCAAATCTTTCCTTGACGCTTTCCATCCTGTATGGGAAAGAAAATGGATCGACAATTGCTGTAGCTCCTTGATTCGACATGACGTTGAATGTTGAATGGCGACACGGGTTTCAAGAGGATACATGCTTACATAAACAAATCTTAACAATTGAAATTGCTGGCTTGGATTTCCGCACATAATTGTTAAACATAAGGCTACATACTCTTCCATCATTGACGTACATTGGAACCCTTTCTGCATGAGAAACTTGGTAGGCCACATCCTGGCAGCGACGAGAGTGCACATCCGTACACGTAAGGTCAGGACGTGCACAATTCAAATACAAGAGGTGTAGTTTGTGTGTAACATATATACTGAATTTTACGATCGTAATGAACGCGATAAATACAAGTCACATGAGCAGATCCACTGAGCGCAAGAAGCCAGCCCTCACCAAAAAACACAATATGGGTCAATTTGTACTCCCTCACCTTGCCTCAAAAGGCATCTAAAAATGCGAAAATCATATGTAAGGATACTGCAACATGAAATAAAAATCAGCACACAAGGAACCCAGAGTGTCAAGACATGCTATACTTGGCCCTGAACCGCCATCCATCCCCCGCATTATCGCTCTCTTGAGGATGGAGGACTGACCCCCATACTCCCGTGGTGAAAAGTGGGTGAGAGCCGAAGAGACGGGGGGGGGGGGGGGGGGGGGGGGGGGGGGGGGGGGGGGGGTTGGGGGAGAGGAGATGGTGATTCAGGACAAGAGGGCGCAAGGCTGCACGAAGGGTGGAAGTGAAAGCAATGCGGGTGGGCGAGAGGGGGCATACCAGGGGGTGACATCAGTGACAACGACAGCTACGACTGCAGCGGCAAAGAGACTACCATGCCATCACGGTTTTCACATTGTCATAGTCATCATCAAGAGAACTATTCGAGCTCGAGACGAGCTCGAAGCACTCAAGAATTTCGTCCTATCGCGAACGAAAACGACATTCAACGAAAGAGGCTCGGACGAAAATAAAAATAAGACCAAGATCGCACGCTCATCCATGGTTAATCTTGCTGTAATGATTTCGGAATGAGACGCTCGTTGCGCTCGAGCCCGACGAAGCTCTTCATCTCCGCCTCGAAAGAAATATTATTCAGAGGACCCGGCTTCGTCAGGTGGAAGGGTGACGGAACGAGTTATGCAACCCTTTGGTAGTTTCAACAAGGCGGAGGTATTGGAGGTGATGCAGTCTTTCCAAGTTGTTAACCAGTACAAATTTCAAAACTTGGAGGTCTGAAGTATTATGTACGGTTTCGTTCACTAACAAACCTTTTTCAGTGAGGGATCAAACAGGTGCTTCCCTCGGTATGGCGAAAAGGCGACAACCAAATGTCTGAAGGTAGGAAGGGGTCAAGGACGTGCACTGCCGTTTATTCCAGTGCTACTTCGACTTATGCTTTGTCTCGCTGCCAGACATAGAACCGAAATGGCGAATCACATCGCGAAAAGCATGATCGAATGGGTAGTCTAAGTTCTAGTATTAGCCTCGCTGATTCCGCTAATTTGACGTGTAGCTCGATACTTATCAAGACGATGATGAAAACCAACACTTTGGCAGGTCTACCGTAGGCGGGTTTTTTTTTCGCCATTGACTAGATCACTCACCTCCTTGATCAGGCTCTTCGAAATCCATTCCTACCTGCCAACGTCGTGGCGTGAACATCGTTCTCAGCACGTTTTCATACGCAAAACGAAATGTCGCGTTGGAAAAGGTAACAAGATGGCATCTGCGGTTTCCCCGGACGGTCACGTCGACTGACTCTTTCCAGACCGACCTGACGCTCGCGCGCTATACCTGTGTTACACTTCAACGGCTCATCTGCAGCGAGAAAAAAGTCAGGGGTGAGTCCATCCCTTGCCTCACGCGTAAGCCACTGACTACACGTCGACCAGGCTTTCTCTTAGACAGAGCTCCCCAGACGGAGATGAGACGAACAACCACGTGTTCAAAGAGCTGCAAAATACAATCGAACACCTGTGTCGGTCCAAGGAACGGTTCCCGTTGGCGGAGCAAGCCATCAATACGATATATGTGCCAGCCGATCGTCCCGACAAGCCGCATAGCAAGACCATCAAGAATTTGACGCGGCGTGCGTATGCGTGCAGGTCATCCACCATACCGCTGCCGTCGTCGTCGGATGCACCGGTGAATGAGGATCCAGAAGAATGGGACCCTGATGCGATGGACGAGGACAGGGAACCTGCTGGCATCTGGATCAGGATCGGGTCAGTGGATGTCGCATTGCACGCGCATCTATCCCAGAATAGATAGCCTGTTTCATCGCAACCAGCTCTTTTTCGTCACCGGGCTCGTCGCGATCAACCATATCATCATCCTGGAGCTCGCCAAACGTGAGTTGAAGCGGTAAAAGGTTGAAACGGAACCGGCTTACGTGGCAAACGTTTTTTTTTTTCTTCGGATGAGAGGGCTCATGTGTTGGGTTAGTGGAGACTATCACCGGGCTCAAGTTTGGCATCGAGGCCAAGCAAGCCGAGGCGCTCGGTTAGGTCCCTGGGAAGGTCGAAGATGAGATTGGAGAGCAGATCACTGCGGTGCGCGAAAGCGAACTCTTGCTCGGTTCCCACTCTTTGTTGACGCTCTACGGCGCGCCGCTCGTCCACGTGCGGGGAAGTCCGCTAACAAGTTCAGGGTAGGATATTTCGTTCGTTGATGCCGACATCCACTCATGGCAGGCAGAACTGGACACTCGACTCTTGCCAAGTTTTTCCGTCAGTGTCAAGTCCTGCGACCAACACCAACACTTGCCCTTTTGCAACATTGTTGTGAGAACCCGAATGAGCTGGGCGCCGATCTGGTGAAGAACAGTTTGATGATATTCATCCACTTGATCCTCGATGGAATGGTCGTGGTCGAGGGTCAGCTGGGCAAGATGACAAGTCTGGAGGACAAGGGATCAAGCGTGTTGAAACTCGCACGGCTGTTTTCACCAAGCTGTCATTCAAGGACAGCGCGATTTGCATGTTGCTATCCGGCTCGATCAACCCAAGTATACCAAACATGTCAACTCTAGGTAGAAAAGGAAGGAGCAAAAAAGAAAAGGCGATGTGTTGCTGGTATCGGAGTCTGGAAATAGCTTTACCATTGAACGACCATGTACGGTCGCCGTTAAGTCCTACAGCCATGGTCGAGGACCAGTGACTCATCGCTACGGCCTTGAATGGGTCATGGCTGCTCTTGAGCCTGTACATACTTACCATCTCACCCCAGAAGGTCCTGCGAGCCGCGACGTCGCGCTCTAATATTCGTTCAGCTCTCGAAGTTTCAAAACTTGAACCCACACAAGTACTCGGAAGACAACGGAAATAGTACAGTCACTGCTATCGTACACCATTCGCTTTTTTCACCACTCAAGACGTTCCTGGAACCACCGTCAGATTCAACCCGTTCAGGTACCCCTTTCCTTCTCCAAGCTTATTTATGGTTGCCTGAATCTCGTCCAACCCGAGCGCAGTAATGAGGCAGACCGAGCTCTCTATCCCGTTCCAAACATAATAGTACGACGTCGTTCCAGTGCTGGGTATGGCCTGGAAGATAAACAGGACGTCACCGTACTGGGGGAGGCGAGTCCAGATAGGCTGAGCACTCTTGAGCCCATAGCTCGTGCTTAGCATATCCTTGACGTCGCCCGCAGTACCGGCCCAGTAGTAATTTCTGTCCAAGTTGGCTTCGTTGTCAGTCCACCCGGTAGGGGGGGTGGTAGCCTTGGGTGACCCAGTTGTGGCGGAGGACGATGACATGTTAGGTGATCTGTAGTGTCCGACCAAGGTTGTACTAACGCAACGCAGTCAGACAATGGACGTACTGTGTTGTGTTGAACGTACTAAGGCGAAAGGCAGAGCTGTGCTTGAGTCACAGCTTGCTCTCAAGCCCGCCTTGCCCCGCCTTTATATCAGGTAGATCGTGATCCCGTTTCCTTTTTCGGGTAGGTTCTATACCACTCCCACACTCAGTCGAAAGTTTGTCTCAAATTGGGGATTTACTAGGATCAGCTCATGCAAGCCCCTTTTTTAACATGGTCACGGGTCTGATATGGGCGCACAACGGATTTTCATTTGCGCTGTAAGTGACCAAGTTTCCGTCTGGATTCTTGGTTCGAATTTCTGGTTTAGGGCGAGGGAGTCCCAATTTCAGCTAAATTTTGATCAACGTGATGATCCACTCTACGGTCGAAACACGGTACGTACGCAATCTATGCTGTTGGTTGGTTTGACATTCTTCAACCAAGGCATAGATACCTGAGTCTGGTACTTTGAGGGCTCCCTCCTCAGCGGATGGGGCGAATTTTGATGTTAAAGCACACATTCTTACTTGGGGTGAGTGAGACGATCGGTTACGAAACATGGTTCGCACATCCTTCATCTCCGTTTGCCCTGAGCGCGATGGCACTTGCCTGCTGACCTACCAGCAGCGGGAATTAGTTCAGAAACGCCCTTTTTCACGTCATGGCTTGGAAACCCGCTAGTCATGTGGGCTTCTAGAAACTATGCCCTTTGATGTATCCCTCACTTACTAATTATAGCCGAAATCTGAATGCCTGTCAGTTAACATTCATAAAGTCCCCCTTTTCCAAGTCCTCCACGCCTTGGCGATTCCTTCGGTCGACTCTTGCCATACAGTATGAGCACTGCGTTCACCCCTATTCCTGCTTTCAACGGCCAGCTCCAGTTTGCCACTGCTTATACGTGGACAAAGGCTCAGGTATATCTTCCTCTAGATTGATATTCTGTCACTGACGAAATCTTCGATTGGCCGGCAGGTTCTTGACTTTCTTAGCAAAGTCGCCGCCAATCCAGCCACATATGGGGCTCCAACCAACCGTCAGGCAGATTTCCAGCAGATCTACGGCTATATCACCGCCCTAGTGTAAGTGATGCTGAAACCGTGACCACAGATATTCAGTTCTCATTCATGACGTTCATTGGACCAGCGAGGGTGGGGCGAGTTACGTTGCGCCCGTCCCCGCGCAACAGATACTCCGCAAGGCCCAGCAGCCTCCAGCACTTAACCCTACTGCCA
>JBBPMV010000753.1:0-12064 GCA_038090495.1 Heimioporus retisporus | reverse complement strand
GCGAGTGAAATGTCGTAGCATAAAATTTCCATTACCAGAGGTTGGCGACTTGGACGTTCAGCTTCGCCATACGGCTGGATATTTCTTTACCCGTTGTCTGCTGTCCATTCAGGGTGAAGGTGGATGATCTAGTCTTTGAGCTCAGGTTGCGTCGAATGACGAGATTCCTTTCGCCTTTGGGTCCCTTCAGCTCGATTTCGATATAACCCGTTTCCTTGTCATTCTTCACAAAGGAGCTAATCTCGCTCGCTCGGCCCAAGATCTAAAATTGAAATCAAAATTCGATCTCATGAACATGGGATATACCGACGCTGGGGGGCCAATTCAAACCGAGACAGATTGCACATGCAATGCTACTCTTCCCGGTGCCGTTGGGACCAAGAATCATGTTGAGATAGGGACCTGGGAAAAACTCCACCCAATCATAGGTGACAAAGTTCTCCAACTGGATACGGACAATGGACCCAGGGATGTACCTAGAAACGTGCCATAAGATCGAATGCGCTTCGATTCTGTAGAAAAGCAGGAGTTACCCGTCGTCGTCCCGAGGAAGCGTCAGAACACGTTGCACCTGTTCTGAGCTCAAGGGAAGGGAGTCGCCGACCGAGTTGATCCTGGCGCGCTTGCGTCCCTTGGACGTTCCGACGTCTTCTTCGTTGCCACTCTCATCGAGGTCCTCCCCCTCGCCGTCTTGATCTACCTCGTTTGCGTCTCCACCATCGAGCTGGGAGGGCAAGACCTCGTCCTCTTCCTCGTCAGATTCGACGCGTCGTGCCTTGCCCTTTTTGGCGTTCTCCTGTTTGACTTTGATTTCTTTCCCCGGAGTGGATGTCCCTATGTACCCTTCGAGAGGGTCATCGTCGCTACCAACGACCGCTGTGCGCGTACGACGTGGCATTGTTGTCGCGTCGTTGTGGGGGCAGCAGAGCAAGAACGCCGGACAGTTAGCGACGCGTCCCGTGATTAAGCACGCCGGTACATGCCAGTCTAGGGCAGGTCGCTTCGAGTCGCGTCAGTTGGGACTTTAATAAATTATTATCTAAATAATCATTAAACTTCTTTCTCTTGGACGATGAGCATCCGGAGAAAGAGCACTGCACACGATCTTGCAACGCTCCGGCTCCATCCAGACGGATCTCGCGTCCAACAGTCCTCCGTTAACGCGAGGCTGCGTACGGCGAGTTCCACGGTCGTCGATCCGAGAGGGAATTGGATCGCCAAAGATGCCGGAGGAAAGAGCTCGGTCAAGGTGCGGAGGAACGTCAGCGCACACACACCTACAGACGATGTGGAACGCGAGCTTATCGACCTTTCCGGCGACGAGGACGGTGCACACAATCAGAGTAAGGGTAAGCGACGAGCAAGCGACAGTAGATCCCCCGAGGACGGAAGGACTAGACATCGTCTCTCCTTCATGCACGATCTCAGCTTTCTAGATCCGCTTCCTGTCCCTGCCTCTTCTTTCGACCAGGATCCAGACGCCAGCTCCTCACGCGAAGGCATCTCCTTTCCGGACCCACCCTCCGTGAGTCCATTGCGTCCGCGATGATGGTTTCACCTGACAGCAATCAAGGACTTGCTAAAGTCCATTCATCATTTTGCTAGTTGCCACTACCGCGAAAGGGGCCAGCTATTCGACAGCAGCAGAAACTACCGTGGCAAGAAAAAGGAGAGGTACAAGGAGTCGCTTCATATGGTCGCCGCCAACACTCTCGGACATAAGGGAGTCGACTCTGAGACTGAAGATCCAAAAACGGAGGACGAGGCCAGTGAAGAGGACGAAGACGAAAACGAGATTGCTGATGTCGAGGACAGTGGGAAGAAAGGAACGGAACCTAAAGCTGACGCGCACGAAAAGGACATGTACAAGGCATTCGATGGCTCCGCTCTTATGGCTATCGGTTCGTTGATGGTCGGATTCATCCAAGGCCGACTCAATATGTCTACTTCCAGGTATTGTGTTACAGGAATATGTGGCACATACGCTGTTATCGGGGTCCGGCGGTTCGGAAGAACCACCTCGAAGCCCGAAACGGAGAAGAACAGTAGAATCCTCACCATAGTTTTTGGCGTTATCATGCAAAAATTTCAAAGAATGAAATGCAAATATATTATGCAAGTGTGAGAGATGAAACGAGGCCTTCACTGGGATGACGTCGAGGGTGCCGGTGCTTTGTTTTTCCGGTCAAGCTTTCGAATGTAATCGTCCGTCAAGGTGCCATCTTCCCACCGCCGCAGGATATTGTTGCCATAAATCCCTGGATTCGGTCCGCCAAACACTTTTAGTCGTGCCATACGCCGGTCGCGAAGTTTGTTCTTGGGCAACATGCCCGAGACGGCATGATAAATAATCTAGAAAAAGGTCCACACCCACTCGAACTGCACAGGGCGAGCGGCGCACCTCGTTTGGCTTCTTCTCCATCATAGTTTGATACGGCGTTTCCTTGAGACCACCCGGATACATAGTGTGTTTTCGGTACACGAGCTGCTCGTCTTTTCGTCCCGAAACCTTGATTTTGCGTGCGTTGGTCACCACGACGTAGTCGCCGCAATCGACTGGACCGACGATCAATCCAGAAAAAAAAACGGGGTTCGAGAGCGACGGATACGCACCACCCTTGTCGTATATCGGCTTGTGCTTGCCCATGAGCACCAGGGCTATTCTCTCTGCGAGTTTTCCGAGCACCCGGTCCGACGCGTCAACGCGGTGCCATACACGGGCGTAAGCGAGCGCGGTCTGTTGATTTATTGAGCTTGTTCCACCTCTATAACACGACGGACGATACGCACGTTACCGACTGCCTGGGACATGTTCAAAGTAGCACACGACGTTCGAGTTGAGTGCTTGGTCTGGTCCTATCTATAGAAAACAGATACAAATACATGGCAAGTGCTTATTGCGAGTTCAACGTCATCAATATTTACAGTCATTCTAGTGAACCCTTTTCGTGCACTGATGACCAGGGATGCAGGGCGCGATTGGAGGATGGTTGCGCAAGCATTGCAAGATCGAGTACTGGGGTAGACAACCACGCAGCCGACTAGCTGAGCTGCAAGGAACAAACGGGAGTACACCGAGAGCAGTGACCAATATAAATAGGGAAGCAGTCCGAAGAGCCCAACGACTATGACTTTATTCCCTATCCACGCTCCTAGGACTGGGAGTGCGATTGTAGAGCGGGGGGTCCTCTGATTACTTGTACTCATACCAACTTTTGTTTTCATACAAACAATGTTGTTGCGTCTTCGTCTCGATTTGTTTCGGGGACGTCTCGTTCGACGACGGTACAGCACGGACGTCAAGCCGTTCTACGTCACCACGCCCATTTTTTACCCCAACGCCCGTGAGCTCGACCGACGTTGCCATCCACCCAACCCGCTGACCCCCTCTCACAAGGCCCGCATGTCGGCCACCTGCACTCCCTTCTCACCGCCGACATTCTCGCCCGGTTCCAGCGGATCCTGAACCCCGCACGCCCCGTCGTGTTCCTCACCGGCACGGACGAGCACGGTCTCAAGATGCAACAGGCGGCCGAAGCCAAGGGCCTCGACCCCCTCGCGTTCTGCGACGCCATCTCTGCCGAGTTTCGCGTCCGTCCCCGTCCTTTTCCTTCCAACGCTGCACTCACCCACACAAATAGGTTCTCGCGGAGCGGGCAAACATTAGTGGGTCGATGTTCGTCCGCACGACTCAGCCCCAGCACCGCGCGACCGTCGAACACGTCTGGGTGAGCATCGTATACCCCTTCTTGCGCCCCGCCACGCCTCTCACCCCCGTCGGGTTGTAGCGCACGCTCGCGGACGAGGGCCTCATTTACAAGGACACCTACGAGGGGTACTATTCCACCGTCGACGAATGCTTTTACCCGCCCACGCGCGTCGCACCGCATCCGACCCTGCCCGACACACACGTCGCGACAGAGACCGGCTCGATCGTAGCGTGGTCCCGCGAGGTCAACTACAAGTTCCGCCTCTCGCGCTTCCGCGCGCCCCTCCTCGCGCACTACGCCGCCCACCGACGCGGCCCCGGCACCGAGGACGACGGGTCTGCGCCGCGCGGCGTGTGTCCGGACGTGTACCAGAACGCGGTCGTGCAGGAGCTCGCGACGGAGCTCGAGGACCTGTCGATATCGCGACCGCGGGAACGCATCGCCTGGGGGATACCCGTGCCGGACGACCCGAGCCAGACGGTCTACGTCTGGTTTGATGCGCTCCTGATCTATCTCAGCGGCGCGATGGGCGACAACGCGTGGCCCCCGGACGTGCAGGTGATCGGAAAAGACATTCTTCGGTGCGTGGCAGGGGTGGGTGGGCGACCTCGTGCGCTGACGACTGTAGATTCCATGCGGTGTATCTGCCGGCAATCTTACAGGCCATGAAAATGCCGTTGCCGAAGACGTTATTGACGCATGCACATTGGACGGCGGGACAAAAGAAAATGTCCAAGTCGCTCGGGAACGTGGCGGACCCACTGGCAGCGATGGACACGTACGGCGTGGACCCGGTGCGGTTTTACCTGGCGCGCGTTGGGGGGCGGTTCCAGGATGACGTGGGTGAGTGTGGCTGTTACCCATGTGGACGTGTCGTCATGTTGGGCGTGCAGATTGGTCAGAAGAACAGCTCCGGAAACATGCAGACGAGATTCGGAACGCGCTCGGCAATTATTTTCTTCGGGTGACGTCAAAGGCGATCAAACGACGTGCTGCCAATGCCTCCTCTGAGGCACTGACGCGTGAATTATTTGGTGGGGTGGACGGTTTGAACGCGACCGAGGTGGATCTCGAGACGTGCAAGCTGCCGACGAACCAAGATTTGCTGCGCGTGCTCGACGGGCTGTGTGCGGGGGTGACACGCGCGATGACCCACTTTGAAGTGGCCGACGCGCTTCATGCGATCGTGTTGGTCCTCAAACACGTGCGCCCATTTCTCCTTGGATGTATTTCGACTGACGAACGTGGCAGGCGAACGGACTTTTGACGACGCTGGAACCGTGGTCGGGCCCACCCGATCTGGCCATGTCGTGCTACCTCACCGCGCTCGAGACGCTTCGTATCACGGCGATCCTCTTGCAGCCGTTTACCCCGCATACGAGCGCGCGGTTGCTCGATGGGTTGCACATCTCGGCCGACGAGCGACATATAGCGTACGCACGCGTGGGGAAGAGCGAGATCGGACGGATGGACGTCAACGGCATAAAACTGTTCGAGTACCCTAGCGTGTAACGTACGTTATCTAGGGTCTGAACTCTCGTCAACGACATCATCCCGTTTCTCGAGCTGCATCTTGTCGACGACGATGTGGACGATGTCTTGCCACTCCGTCATGGCGCCGATGCCTGGTGTGGCCCGGTGAGCGGTGCTCGAGTCAGAGATTATTCAAAGGGGACATTACCGACGTCGCCGCACGCGAGGTTTTTGCCGATGGGACCGACGACGTGGTACTGGACGACGTCGCGGACGATGCGAAGGTGTTCTGCGGTGATGGGGTGTTCGTACATGAACGTGTTCATCGCGGGGAAGATGTACGTGGGCGTCGTAGGTGCGAGGGCGCGGAGAAGGGACGTCTGGGGGGGATAAGCGGAACGCGAGATGAATGAGAGCGAAAGGGGGGGAGAGAACGACGACGCACGGCGAGGTTATCGCACAGGCCCGAGGCGATCTTGGCGAGGGTGTTGGCGGAGCAGGGCGCGACGAGGACGATGTCGGCCCAGCGCCGGAGCTCGATGTGGAGGATCGGATCGCCACGGGTGTAGGGCCCCTGTGTGTGTGCGTGTGTGTGCAGCTGGGCGGGTGAAAGGGGAGGGGGAAGAACCCACCGACCACTCGTCGGCGTCCCTCCAGATGCGGGCGCCGATCTCGTCGGGGTCAAAAAAGGCGAGGGCGCGCTGGGTGGCGACGACCTCGACCTTGACGCGGGCGTACTGTGCGAACGATGGTCGCAGGTTGGCGGGTGGTAACGAACGGAGAACGGGAGAAAGGGACGGACGCGCAGGAGTTCTTGGACGATCAGGGGTGCTTTGATGGCGGCGACGCTGCCGGTGGTGATGAGGAGGACGTGGGCGTGGTCGGGCGCACGTTCGAGCTCGGCGACGAACTTCTTCTGCGGGTGGGGCATGAGAGCGAAGTCCTCTTATATCAAGCGGGCGTTGACATGTAACGATTCGTCAAACTCGATTATACGATCCATCTCCCAACTCCAGTCGCTGTATCAAGGTAGGTGACGGCGGCCACTTCGCCTTTACCTCGTGTGGCTAGGTGGACACGGTCCTTCTGTTCGGTCCAGTGCAGACAAACGTTTCTCTCTACTTTTCTCGCATCCCTGATCAACACAGCAGATTTGACTGCTGTATCGATGTCACGGCAGATACGTCGCTTGCATGAATTACCACAACCACAAGTGTCGACGCTTGTTCCACAAATAAATAAATGAAGCTGTGACCTCATGCACGTGGACCAGCAAGCCCAGAGATCGATTTCCTTGTGAGGATGTACGCCCCCAGTCCCAAGTACAATGCCCGAGATGAATTCTGATCCGGGCGGAGCTGGAAGGGAACTCTTCTCTTTCGACGTTCAGATCCGGCCGTACGTCAGATGCATGAAGCTATTATCCTCAAATTTATGTAAATTTGGCATTCAGCGAACAGGAACTGGCGCCACACTATGGATTTGTGGAACAAACGTCAACGTCGTCAACACTTATGACCGTGGTAATTCGTGCAAGCTACGTGTTTGCTGTAACGTCGATACAGCAGTCAAATCTGCTGTGTTGATCAGGGAAGCGGGGAAAGCAGAGAGAAACGTTTGTTTGCACTGGTCCGAACAGAAGCACTGTGTCCACCTACACGAGGTAAAGGCGATTCTAATCATTTTTCTTTATTGTTTGCTTGATTGACAACACAATTTCTCATACCCAGTGGTAGTTTCCTACTTTGAGCAAGGACAGTGATTGAGCAGGGCACCATATGGGTACGCTACTCGAGAGTGTAAGGTTCTACTGCATATCACCGATACCTTGAAAGTTGAAGATTGTTGGTTCTCGAAAGCAGGAAACTATCCACTGGGTGGTCCGATGACGACGGTGGGCTAGCACTAGCTCAACCTGTGCACACGCAGCTTGAAGACTACAGCCAGTTGCAGTGTAGCTTGCCGGCGGTGCTACCGTACCGGTAACGGCTCCCTTTGTGCTCGCGACAAGTCATGCAGCTAAGGCGAGCAGTGGAGCACGCCACCTTCACGCTGCAGGCTGCTCACCTCCCTGAGGCAGCACAATAGCATGACTCGGATGCAACTCACGGATGCCCACAGGGCTCTTATACCAGCATCCCCGCATCCCCATCCTTCCAGAAAATAACTCTCGTATCTCCTTCCTTGCATCTCCCCATATCACTGGTTTGCTCTACCAAGAATGGGTTGTTGTTTTAGTGCCTCACGCCTAGATCATGGTCAAGAAGTCTTGCGCCCGGTGGTAAGTAATAACCCTATCAAACCCGACTGCCAATTTTATTTTCATGGGCCGCTGACTGGAGATCGACCGTCAGAAGCCTCGGGTTGACGAGAGATTGTCAAATGGCAGGACGGCCAACCGTTTTCAACCTGGCCCAAGGACATCAAGAGAGGAAATCGGTGTGGACCAGGGTCAGCCCTCCGGAGAGGTTCAGGGGATACGTTCAACGGATGAACGGGCCGCGAGGGAGGTGGACGTGCCTGCCATTCGGCCTTTTGATGTCCAAGATAGTCCGTCGACCGTAGGCGCCGGTGACCCTGTTGAGCTTGTGACGCCGGCCCATCAGGAAAGCGTCCAAGCTTCAGGTGCAGATGAGCGTCCGCTGGTGGTGGAGAGCATTCCCCAAGATCTCGAGCGGTCAGATATCAGACAGGAGGTGTTGTCACGGATGCCGGAACAAGATCAACCTCCCAAGGAACGAGATCCGAGGAAGGCTAAGCATGCGGTTCGGTCTTCGGATGCGGGACAGAACCCTCTGCCCAGGGAAGTTGGTGGGGTTGAACCTACAGTGCTAGTCCATCAGCAAAGCTCTCGAGTGTCACTTATAGACGAGGATCAGTCGACAAAGGAGGGAAAACCCCAAATTGTTGGAGATTCAGATATCAAACGGAGCGTCTCGTCGCACATGTCGGACCAAGACCAACCACCCAAGGAACGGGATCCGAGGAAGGCTAAGCGTGCGGTTCAGTCTTCGGATGCGGAACAGGGTGCTCTGTCGCCTGGGGAAGCTGGCGGGGTTGAACCTATGGTGCTAATCCGTCAGCAAAGCTCTCGAGTGTCACTTGCAGACGAGGATCAGTCGACAAAGGAGGGAAAACCCCAAGCCATCGGAGACTTGGATATCAAACAGACGGTCTCGTCGCCCACATCAGACCAGGACCAACCTCCCAAGGAACGGCACCCGAGGAAGGCTAAGCGTGCGGTTCAGTCTTCGGATGCGGAACAGGACCCTCTGTTGGCTAGGGAAGCTGGCGATGAGGTTGAACCTACGGCGCCAGTCCATCAGCAAAGCTCTCGAGCGTCACTTGTAGACGAGGGTCAGTCGACAAAAGAGGGCAAACCCCAAGCCATCGGGGATTCGGACACCGAACAGACGGTCTCGTCGCCCACGTCAGACCAGGACCAACCTCCAAAGGAACGGCACCCGAGGAAGGCTAAGTGTGCGGTTCAATATTCGGATGCGGAACAGGGCCCTCTGTTGGCTAGGGAAGCTGGCGATGGGGTTGAACCTACGGTGCCAGTCCATCAGCAAAGCTCTCGAGTGTCACTTGCAGACGAGGGTCAGTCGACAAAGGAGGGAAAACCCCAAGCCATCGGGGATTCGGATATCGAACAGACGGTCTCGTCGCCCATGTCAGACCGGGACCAACCTCCCAAGGAACGGCACCCGAGGAAGGTTAAGCATGTGGTTCAGTCTTCGGGTGCGGAACAGGGCCCTCTGTTGCTTAGGGAGGTTGGCGGT
This sequence comes from Heimioporus retisporus, assembly GCA_038090495.1. Lineage (NCBI taxonomy): Eukaryota > Fungi > Basidiomycota > Agaricomycetes > Boletales > Boletaceae > Heimioporus > Heimioporus retisporus. Next base: position 3,099 of record JBBPMV010000753.1, on the reverse strand, counting down.
GGGGTTGAACCTACGGTGCCGATCCATCAGCAAAGCCCTCGAATGTCACTTGCAGACGAAGATCGGTTGACAAATGAAGGCAAACCCAGGGAACGGGATCCGAGGAAGGCTAAGTGTGCTGCTCAGCCTTCAGACGTGGATCAGGGTCCTCTGTTGGCTAGGGAAGGTCGTGACGAGGCTGAACCTATGACGCTGGTCCGTCAGCAAAGCACTCGAGTGTCACATGTAGACGAGGATCTGCCGGCAAAGGAGCCTGAGGGCGACCTCCAAGCGATCGGAGATTCAGATATCAGACGGAGGGTCTCCCCACGCATGCCGGACCTGGACCAACCTCTCAAGGAACGGACTCCGAGCACTGCACGTGCCACTCAGTCTGTGGATGCGGAACAGGATCTTCTGTTTCCCGGGGAAGCTGGCGATGTGGTTGAATCCAAGGTGCTAGTCCATCAGCAGAACGATCGGATGTTACATGTGGACGAGGATCGGTCGACAAAAGAGGGCGACCCCCAAGCGATCGGAGATTCAGATGTCCAACAGACGGTCTCGTCGCATATGCCGGACCAGGAACAACCTTCCAAGGAACGACTTCCGAGGAAGGAGACTGAGCTTGCAGCACAACCTTCGGATGCTGAGCAAGGGAGTCTTACGATTGTAGGGACTAGTGGCCCTGTCCAGCCCGTACCGCCAGCCCACTCGAGTGGCGCTCAGGATTCAGGTGCCAGCGAAGATCTGCCGGAAAGGGGGCAAGACCTTTTGCCTTCGAATGGCATGCAGGAAGGGTCGTCGAGGATGTTATGCTGGGACCACCCCTCTGACCTTGCCGAGGAGAAATCTCCAACAGCGGAACGACACCCGAGGAAGAAGAAAGTGCATCCGAGGCAGTGAACACCCCTCGCTGGCTCTCAGGAAGCTTCATATGCAAGCGGGACATTAGAGGCGATGAAGAACTTACACCCTTCACAGGGTGGTTCTGACATATCTCCTCTGATAGATCAGCAACACCAGAATGCTCAAGCTTCTGGCGCTGCAAGGGGAATGCCCAAGGAAAGAATTTTACCTTTAACCACTTAGATTGTGTCTGAGTTTTGGCAGACTAATTACGGACAGTCTTTGATACTGTGGCAGGCCATGGGTCGTTGTGTTCTATGTTTAATATCTCAGATTGACTAGCACGGTCTGATATACTTGATTGTACCAAGGTGAAGAGAGTGCTAGGTGATGGCCAGCCACTTTGCCTTTCACCTCGCGAGGCCAGGCGGACTCAATGCCTCTGCCCAGTCGAACCCAAACAGACCTTTCTCTCTGCTTTCCTTGCCTCCTTAATCAACACGGTAGATTTGATTGTTGTATTAATATAAATTACCATGACCATAAATGTTGTCCATTTGTTCCACAAATCCGCCGTGCGGTGTCGGCGGGTCCCGTTCAAATTTAAATTTGAGGATAATACTTCATTTGACGCGCGGCTCCTGGACATCGAAAAAAGAGTCCCTTCCAGTTCCGCCCGGAACCGAATTCATTTCAGGCATGGTACTTGAGACTGGCGGCGCCCATCATCGCAAGGAAATCGATAGCACTTGACCCTCCAAGTGGTTTCTTGCTATGAGCAAGGACAGTGATTGAGCAGCGCGCTATGCTAAGACGCTACTCGAGAGTGTAACACACTCAGAACAGAACGCCTGGTGGTCATCCGGGTTTGTTGGAGAAGTTATATATAAAGATAACCGTGGGATCGCCAAACAATACAACAAACGCACGCTGTGTAGCTCCAGTCACAATGCTCGTCTCCGAACGTTACGTCGTGTGCTCCTACAAGTAATAATGGTTAACATGCGGCGACCTCGCAGTAAGAGTGCAAACCTGAAACATCTTCCGTGGACTGTAATCGAACATGATATATGTGCCCTAAAAGCAGCACTGGAAGTTAGAACCATGTCACGTATCCACATTCGTCCGCAACACAAGTAAAAGTCGATCAGGCCCGACTCGACCACACGAGGCATCTAAAAATTCGAAAATTAAAATACTTGACGTCAAATGATAACCAAGAACCAATCCTAAGGCCCGAGCCACCTGGTGGCATTGACTCGGTGATTTTGCCGACACTTTGAGTCCGTGATGGTCTTGCCAGTTGAAGTTGAGTCCCAAAAGAGAAGCACTAGTCGGAAGAGCCTACCCAAACTAGTATTCACCTTCTACCAACATACCACTGACATCTTGAAATTTGAAAGCTTGAAGATTGTTGGTTCGAAGCAGCAAACTGACCACTGGCAGGTCCGATGACAAAAGTAGACTAGCGTAACACGCGGCTTGAAAACCGCAGCCGCAGCGCAGCGTGCCGGCGGTACCACCACGGTAAGTACTAGTGATGGCTCACTTTGTGCTCGCGACAGGTCACGTAGCTGAGGCGAGCACGCCGTCTTCACGCACGCTGCAGGCTGTTCGCCTCCCTGAGGCAGCACAGCAGCACGACGCGGGTGCAACTCACAGATGCCCACAGGGCTCTTATACTAGTACCTCCCGCTTCCTCATCCCTCCGAACGGCAACCCTCGTATTTCAAGTTCCTTGCATCTCTCTGTATCGCTGGTTCGCTCTACCAGGAATGGGTTGTTGTCTTAGCGCTTCGCGCCTGGATCATGGCCAAGAAGTCTTGCGCCCGGTAGTGGTAAGTAGTAATTTCTATCAAACCTCGAGTGCCAGTTTTGTTTTCACGAGCCACTGACTGGGACTCGACTCTCTCGAAACCCCAGGTCGACGAGAAACTGTCGAGCGGCGAGATAGTCCACCAATTGCAACCCAGCCCAGGGACATCGAGGGAGGAAATTGGTGTGCCTGACGCGCACCCTCGCGAGCCACCCATTTGGGAGGAGTCTCCAAAAGACGTCCAGACCCCCGATGCAGACGGACATGTGTTGACAGACGATAGCAGTTCCGAAGACCACGGGCGTTCGTTCTTCAAGTTGGGCGTCTTCGAGCCGTCGCGGGCACTGGACCAGGACCAGGCCTCCGGAGAGGCTCAGGGGACACTTTCAGCGGACGAACAGGCTGTGAGGGAGGTGGACATGCTTGGCATTCGGCCTTTGGATGCCCAAGATAGT
>JBBPMV010000751.1:0-12068 GCA_038090495.1 Heimioporus retisporus | reverse complement strand
CGAGTTGTTGTCGTTTTTGTATTGGTATAATATCCGCGATAGGGAGTCGATCTCCGTACAGAGACAGATGCATGCCGTTTGAAGACGGCAAGCGCGCGAAGCGCGTGCGACAGTTTGATGTACATATGCCAGTATGGAGTGACCTAGTTGTCGCAGCATTTGGATCTTAAGAGGGCCGGAGTCCCGGCACGTGGGGGTGTCCTGTATATACATGTTTGTAACTACATAGCTTGCCTCTCGCCCCACGCCTCGCCCGACGAAAACCATGGTTTGACCGCACGGGATGATCTCCGCCCCTTTTTACTTTCATTGAAATCTGTCGAGGCCGTCCGGAAGCTGCTTGGGCGCACGGAAACGTTGGTCCCAGGCTTCCGGATTCATCACGAACGCGACTCTGGAGGTTCATGTTGACGTCGCCGTCGTAGGACATAACGAATCGGTCACGAGTCGTCCGATGACCACCCGAGTCGTCGTTTTTCACGGTCGCACCGACGAATCACCCTACGGCGCCGAAAGCGCAACGATGCGGCGCAACCGTCGCTGTGGCTTGCTGTCCGCGTGTGACGATCGCACGGGAGTTCCAGTTCCGTAGCTGTTCTGCGACGGGAGTATCCGAGGCGAGCGACTTCCGGAAAGAGGGATCTAATGCTTACCCGACGCTGACCATGATTCCGATAAATACAAACGTCGATTCTCTCATGACCAGACCGTTCTGTGTCTCAATAGCACGGAGACCATCCAGGTCTGAGGCACGAGAATACCGTTTCGTAATGTCTACGCACGAATGAGCGTCCACTTTAGGTCACGCAGTTTCAACGAGCACGTACCGACATAGCACTTTTTTTTCCGACAGTCGTTCTTGTCGGTACTTGACATCAGCGTCGTGTCGCATCTCACAGAGAAAGTTTAGAAGCTAGATACGCGTATTACTACCCATGTCGTCGGTACAGTGTTAGGCAATATTAAGGTAATATATTGGGCGGCATACCTCTCCAACGCTCTCGTGATGGTACCAGTTGGAGAGAAAAATAAGGTGAAATGAACGGTGAAACTTATACTGATCGTAGAATTCCCTTCGCCGTGAGTATATGCACATGTTGTGTTCCAACAGAAAGTAGATTTATGATGTTAATTTTGCACCTTTAATCCGCCGCGTTTTTTAGTAGTTTTGCCGCGTTTTCGGGCAATCCCGCCGCGTTTTTTGAGTAGTCCCGCCGCGTTTTTCAATGGTCTCGCCGCGTCTATTTATGGAGGCTCAAACGAACCAAGATTCCGTACACAAAGTAGTCGAGTAGCGCACGTTAATCGGACCTGGCACGCGCGAAGACTCAAAATAAAATAGAAAACTACATATGTAATGCGTGATTGTGGGTTAGTGACGGTAATCGGGCCCCCATCATGTTAGTTCCAGCACCCTCGACTGACATTGTAGTTGGGTGGTGGGTGAGCAGTTGAGGCGCCCCGTCGTCACGGTGGTAAGTAGTAGGGCCATCGCGGCACCCACACCCGCGCCATGAGGTGGTCATGTGGTCGGTCATGGCACCCTCGCCCGTCGTCGTGTCGGTTGCGACTCCCACGCGTCATCGTGGTTGGATGGTGGGCGGGCAGTTCCAGCGCCCTCGCCTTCGTGGTGACGTTGGTGGTGGTGGTGTGGTCGCGTGCACGGATCGTTTTTCTATTTTATCTTGAGTCTTGCTTCGCGCGTGCCAGGCTGTCCGATTAACGTGTGCTACTCGATTACTTTGTGTACGGAATCTTGGTTCGTTTGAGCCTCCATAAATAAACGCGGCGAGACCATTGAAAAACGCGGCGGGACCACTCAAAAAACGCGGCGGGATTGCTCGAAAACGCGGCGAAACTACTAAAAAAAACGCGGCGGATTAAATGTGCAAAATTAACATCATACCCTGCACGACGGACAGCACTTTGCTGGCTCTGCGTACACTATATAGTCCCCTGAGTCGATGCCCGTGCGATGGCGTGGCCCTCTGCAACTTCTTCGCCCGAACACTCGGGCTCGCGTGAACGGCAAACAATTTCAACTAGCGGCACACCACACTAATCAAGCCAAGCGTTAGGCAGACGAACGATGCGACCACTAGTCTTCATGCAAGAAATGTAGCCTGACTATCAATGAGTGTCCCCTACACGTCTGTGCATCCCTAGCACAGTGATTGATGGGTTGGGAGTGGGCCCCAGGGGAAACGAGAATGACATAAGCAGAGTATCTTATGTACTATACCCTCATCCTTCTGTCTAGATCTAGCGCCAGATAGCCCTTCCCCCCTCAATCATTCACATGGAAGATGATAGTGGTTCCTCAAGTTCGGAGCGGTGCCCTGACTTTGGGCTTGCCCACGATCCTGAAAGTACCTGTGTCGACGTTGGTCGATCGAGTCCTGTTGTGGTTTTGTGGTTCTGAAGGCAAAATATGCACCACAGTCAGATCATGAAGCTACTGAAAATTTTATCATGGCATATCCCAATCTAACACCACCAATAACAACCCCCTTCGATTCTCCGTCCTTGCTCCTGGACCAACATAATAGAGAGGGTGTCAGAGTGAGGAGAATCTATTGTTGCCGGTGAACATCACTCACTGCATACTTACATCTGTTGTAGCCTACCGCGAGTTCTTATCCACCCTCTCGTACCCGCCCCGATCCACGTGGTGATAATCTTCTCAGCTCTGAAGACCCTGTAGGCTTTCCTAGTCCTCCATTTTCTTTTGAGCAGGACGTACATGTTCTTGATTTCGAGGCGGGTTAACTGATATTGTTTGTCCGAACATCGCTTAACTGGCCCCTTTGTAGGTTGCACAAAGTTTGTCATACACGGCCACCTTCCCTTTTGGTGATTATCATCACTGTCGGTGGATAGTGTCAGATGGGGTGATATGCGGTGAACGAATCGAACTAGGGAATGTTCCAGAGCACTTGGCCAAATTTCACGGGATTAGTGGAATCCCCCATAATGCCCAGGTCAAGTGCAATTGGTTGGGCTGTGGGCCCGTCTCCATAAAACGTCAGAACATTGTACGACACGTCAGAGAAAAGCACCTAGATTTTAGAAGGTGACCCTTACAGTAGTACCCAAATTTGTAGGTATTGCCGCATACATTTCCACTTTGCCACCTTCAAACTTGAACCCTCACTGCTTCTTTACAGATACATTGATATACAGTTGTTGAGTGACATGGATTGTTATGAACCTGATAAAGACTAGGTTATACTGTCGCTTATTGAATAAAAATGTCCCAGGAATCCCGAAAGAGTCCGAGTCGGCGGCGCCCGTTTGCTCAAGATTTGATATATAACCATCATACGCTGTGTCCGTGAACTTGTCCGTATGTCCACTATCCCCTGGTCTACATGCACGATGCTTAGCTTGAACGAGAGGTGACATACAGTGGTCGTCTATTCAGATTGCAAACACAGTACCGCCTCCTCAAGATCACCCAACGCCCCAAAACGCTCGAAACGCACGAGCAAGCTATGAGCGAGGCTTTGGAAACGCCGTCGTCTCTCCGAGTGACCATCCGAGGTCAGTCGCACGACCTCTCTGTGCAGCGCGACCGCTCTCTCCACGTCGCTCTGCCCCTCGGCCCCAAAACGCACGGGGTTCATCTTACGAATCGACGCATGCGTGTCATGGTAGGCTGCGAGCTGTACAGCCTGTGTGTGCACAGAAACCGCTTCTTCGAGGTCACAAAGTCGATCATAGCGCGTAAAGCGCGTTCGGAGATAGATAGCAAGATGCGTGAGATAGTCGGGTTTGTCAGGGTGGCCATCGGGGGCGCATGCAAGAGCTTCCCTGACGTGCGACATCGCTTGCTCTAGGTCGTCGGGTTCGCCAAGCCACTCGAATCGCGTGAGGAGGGCCATTGAAAGGTTGTTCAGATACGTAGGTTTGTGGCGACTGCAGTCGGGAATGCGCGACATTGCGGTCCGGTATCCTGAAATGGCCCGCACGAGGTCCTCCGAATCACCAAAGTGCTTGAAGCGGATGAGATAAGAAGTAGCATGGCTGTTGTAATAAACGTGGTTGTTTCGCTTCGGGCCAGCAAGCTCCATGGCCTGTTGATGTCGCAAAATTGCTTCCTCGAGGTCAGCCGGCACTTCAAGACACTCGAAACGGGTTCTGAAACAGTTTGCAAGGTCGTTCAGATATTTGGGTTTGATGGGGTGGCTCGCAGACACAAGCGACAAAGCCTTGATGTGCAGCGAGATCGCCTGGTCGAGATCCCTCGGCTCGCCAAGGTGAAGAAAATGTGTGTGGAAAGAGATAGCGAGGTTGTTTAGATATACATGTTTGTTGCAGCTGTCCTTGGGAGTCACCTCTATGGCTTTCTGGTGATGGGAAATTGCTTCTTCAATGTCATGCAGCTTATTGAGGGACTTGAATCGAGCTCTGAAGGACGTCGCGAGGTTGTTCAGATAGGCAGATTTGATACGACTTTGGTTCGGAGCGAGTCGTGCAGCCTCCCGATACAGAGAAATCGCTTCCTCGACGTTGGCCAGCTCATACAAATGCACAAAACGAGTCATGATGGCGGTCCCGAGGTTCCCCACATAACACGACTTATTGGGATGACCCTCGGGAGTGAGGTCGGCCGCTTCTCTGTGCCTCAAAATTGCTTGCGTAAGGTCATTGATTCCCCCGAGGCACTCGAATCGAGAGAGGAGGGAATTTCCCAGATGCGATAGAAAGCGTGGCCTGCTAGGATGGTCGCCAGGAGTAGAAGTTACAGCCTCTGTTTGCTTCTGAATAGCATTTAAAAGGTCATTCGGCGCACCAAGGTAACGAAACCGGTGCCATAATGCTAGGCCGAGAGTTTCTAGCCATGCAGGAGTTGGGTGGTCAAGATGATTAACATATCTCTCCATGAGTGAGATTGTCTGTTGCAAGTCGGCTGCACAACCGGATCGCTCGAAATGATGGAGCAAGAGGCCGCCCAAATCCAGTGTCCATGGGTTTTCGTCGGCTACGTCCAAAACGTGTTTAGGTATATCCGAAGCAAAACGCGGACCGGGCGCCTGAATCAAGTCTAGCGCATCATTTGCATACTGTCTGACAATGGAGATAACTTTTGTGGTCTCATGGCTGTCAATAGAGGTGATGTCGAGTGCCTCACGCAGATATTTCACGGCCTGAGCGACGTCAATCGGGTCGTTCTGCCTCTTGAATCGCGCCAAACGCACACTGGCCAACTGGACCAACGTGGAAGGACGGTCGGGATGGCCGATAGGGCGGGAGGTGAGCGCATCGCAGTATAGCGCAATAGGAACACCAAAGGAGGGATCAGTGTTGTCGGCCTGACAATGAACGAATGTTGCCATAGCTAAATTGGATTGGGCAGCAGCACGCCATGGGTAGTCGCAAGGGCATTTGTCGAGCGCACCCTGGAAGAGTCCGATACAACGCTCAAGGTCTCGCATATCCTTGTGCCTGCGGTAATGTAAAAGGGCGCTGTGACCCTGGTCTGTCTCGTTTTCCACCTGGTCAAGGGATTCTGCAGTGGACTATAGATGAGTCCTCATCCATAATGATGGTATCACTGCACGTCGTAGCATACTCACGCAATAAGACCCATGCATCCCCGGTGCCAATAAACCTTCCCCACTTTGATACCTTCGCCGTTGAACGCTGACTGTGAGTGATGAACATGGTAATTTAACACCTCCATCCAGCGAGAAGAAGTTGAAGGCTGTAATAACGAGCGCTAAGATCCAAAAGCATATGCGAGATCATACTTACGATGTGGAGGATTTTTTTCATTGCGGTCGAGCAGTTCTTGTACGGTGATTGTTAACTCCCGCAAAACTTCCCCTCGGCCGAGCGTGGGTTGGAACTCAAAAGGTGCGTATATTCCTATGCGAATAATAGCGGACAGGTCGAGCGGGCTATGATCTTTGTTAGCACCGAATCGAGCCGGAGAAAACGGTCATACACTGGAATCAGAGCACGCCACTCGATGACTTCGTTTTTCACAGATACAAACTTGTTTGGAGTTCTCCACTCAAGGCCGCTATGACATACGCAAACGTAGAAGCCTGCTGGGATTCGACCCAGGCCGACGACAAGATCAGTTGCTCTGATAGCTACGATGTGAATCAGCACTCTTTTTAAATTAGCCAGAGGCCGAGTGATGAATATCGTGCCTGTAATGATAATGACCTGCCTGTTTCCCTCAGGCTGTTGCCCATCGGGCTTAGAATCGGAAATCGCATGATCCTGTGTCAAAGATATCATCTCTTTGTCAAAGTCTTCATTCCGTAAATGAACGGTATAATTTCACTCGGAGAATGCCGAAGTTGCCAGGGAGTCCTATTGGGCCTCCTGTAGATTCTTTGTCGTCCCAATCGGTCCTGCCTGACATGCACGGTCCAGACACAACGGACAGATTGTTGCCTGAACGAGTGCTTCAGAACGAGATCCCGCGCACTATGGGCTTTTTTGACCCATGCACCTGGTTCAAGGTGAGTACGTCGGTGGAAACTCCATCGTTTTTGCTTGAACCTGAGCATCATTGACTTCCCTACATCGGAATGACCGAAGGAATGGCATTCTTATATTTTTAATCTTGGGGAGCGAGGCCTTAAGCAGCGGACGCTGCAACAGCAAGAATCTCACAAGCAATTCCAGTGACCAACTGGTCAAAGAAAGTTTGACTCAGCAAAGGCGACCGCCTTATAGGACAATAATTATGAAGAAAAAGAAAGAAAGTTAGACATGGATGAACGACGAGTTACCCCCTTGACGCCGGAGCCACCATGGTGATGCAAGTGCTTGCGTTTTTACTCCAACACGTAACTACCACGAGAACATGGACACGGAACTTTGGCGGCCATTATTGCCCTGGATGGCATTCCTCAAACGAAACGCCCCTCTGTGTCACCGTACCAAGCATCAAAGGTAGGAACGCAAATTTGCTCGCGGCGTCTGTGGGTATGACCTTGAGGCTTCATCACTCTGCGGCCGGATCATATAGCAAGTTGGATCATGCACGCTCGTTCTGTGGTTTCAAACGTCGGTAAAGCGTGCTCAGTCTAGGGCTACACGATGAAAGAGGTACTCGGAACCTTTTCAGACCATACTGGCCAACATATCGACCTCGACAGCTGGATTTCACCGATGATCACACGGGAACTGGATCAGATTCATCTCTAACGCCGCCCGGCGGTCGTCAAATGTGAGCAACCACATGTCGCGTTGTGGGCCGCACGCGTCATTACAGAGCACGTATTAAAGGTGTGTCTGGCATTTTCTTTTCTGATGTCGGGCCTTTCGTGACTTCCGGACAGTCGCGAATGGGCTTCTTTCTTGCGACAGATATCTTGACTGTATTTGCGGCGTCAACAACACCCCAGCCCGCTGTATGGATTACTATGAATGGCACTGCAATTCCCGTTGTGCGGCACATCTGAATGCAGACGAAACCGTCGACGTCGACGAGTTCAATGCATACATATCACATTTGTTGAGACATGCACCACCAGACTCATTTCCATCATGCTCGAACGCGCGCCTTTTCAGTAAAATCTTTCGTGGCTTCGAGAGCTATGACTGGAATGCAAACGCAGGGATGAACCATGGCCCTGCAGCGACGGAGGCAGAGTTGGCTTGCAAACGTCCGCCGGCCACCCCTCTTTCGGTCGCATCGGGTTCGGTACTACGCGTACGGTGTTTCTCGGTAGCCAATTGATCTTTTGTGCCACGCCACATCTGTCGTCTGATTCGACATCAACGACATCTTCCCTCTAGGCACGGACGTATTGGGCAACCTGCGACAGCCACGATCGCTACTCACCCGCTCTGGCGCGGAGTGGTACGGGACGATGTTCATATCCGACAGCATGATCGCGGTCTGTCTCCATCTTTACGATCTGATCACTGTTGACCACAAATCAGACTGCCAACCAGGTTTTGTGTGCTGCAAATAAGTATCCCCTAGCATACCAATTCCCCCGAGTCCGATGCAGATGACTTGCAGGGAATGGGGGTACCAATCTGTCTCAGCGTTACGGTGCAATGCCCGTCTTCCAGCCGTTAGTTGCCAAAGGGCAAGTGGCACGGCTGGTATTCTCTTTCAGTTTCTACCACCATCATAGAGCTGCTTCTTGGCGGTGTCAACACTGGCCCATGTGGAGGCGGTTTTACCTACGCATCGGTGCGGCGGCATGTCGTGCACCTTTCTGGGACCGACACGTGCCTTTTAGGGCTTCTGTCTAGCTGATGACCATGGACAACATTCACACACATACACACCCATACACAGATGCCGTCAGTCGTGAGGACCGTGCGCGCGCGCTGACGCCGTGCACATCAAGCATGTTGCAGAGCGTAGCCGGTTGTCGACGCGACGTTCTGCCATCATCGATACGGGGGTCTATGTCCGTCCGTACCCTCTCTGCGTCGTCGTCACCGTCGCCCTTGACGTTTGGCGGCCGCGTTCTGATCCCGCGTGCTTGGACCAAGGCCTTGTTGTACTTCCGTGTGCGCGTCGGTCAGGACACCTCGTTTCGGGTGTGTGTTTGACCCTTTTTTAAAAAAATTGTGCGCGTCCACCGAGCCCGCAGGCAAGGCTCGCCCGATCTATGTGGTCAGGACCGGGGAACGGAAACGCGCAGGTTGGCATTGCAGTATTTGATGATGTTATCGTTTGTGGCATTCTCTTTTTTTTCTTTGCCTTGTTGCCCTCGTCACCTCCTCCAACGGGTTCGTTGTTGTTGTTACACCCATGGGGTGCGCGTGCCATGTACCTTTCAATTTGAATCGGTGCGTCGTAGAAAAAAGGGGTATCGACGGAGGGCAAGGGATACATACACGTACACGCCCGGCGCGTGATGGTGTATACATGCTCGTTCGTCGGCGTCGTACCGAACGACGAGCGATGAGCATCGGTCCGCAACTCAGCACTTTTTTTTTCTGAGTCGACCGCCAGGGAAGGACGGGTCGTGGCATGCTCGGGGTTCTCGCGCGATCACGTTTCTCCCCCCCTCTCTGGCTAGTAAGAAAAAAAAAAGAGGAATTCCCGCCATGTTCGTCGAACGCGAAATTGCTAGAGATCAGATGCTTGCAACGTTTTTTTTTTTTTTTCAAAAACTCTTTGGTGTCCGAACTCCGAGCCCCTCCTGTTGGCGTCGGTCCCCCGGACCGCTCGAGCGGGGGAGATGCGGTCCATCATCATTCTCGTTTTCGTAAACTCTAGACTGCTTCTCGCAGATACAGCATGCAAAGACTTGCTACCCAAACGGTACATATTGATCGGCCCGGGTCACCGTCCCGTTCCGTCTCCCGCCGAAGGCCCCAAGTCCTTTCGTCCGGTTCCCCGGTAGTGCTGCCGCTGCATCCGCAGCACTCCCAGGCGTGCCTTTGACCTTCGAACCCGCAGTCGCCCAAATGCGGAGAGCCACGTGGTGCCCCCTCACAAAACAACAAAATGAAACAACACATAGACAAAACAAAACAAAATCATTTGGTTTCATTGCAGCACATTTGGTTTTATTGTAAACAACACAAGGCGAAGTAAAAAAGAAAATTGAGAGAGACCACAAGGAATGGAATGGAATGGAAGGCGGGCGAAAAAGAAGAAAAAAAAAATGCCGAGAGCGATGGGGGTAAAATTACGACTAAAAAGGTGTATGGTAGAGGAGGCGTGGGGATAGATAATCCAAAAGAGGACAAACAACAGAGAGAGAGAGAAATGCAGGAAAAGACGAGAGAATGGTAAAAAAAATGCCAACCCATTACATACCCTATGGCACGAAGAGGGAGGAGTAAAGGGAAAAAGTCGTCACGAGGAGGGCATAAATAAGACGGAAAACGGGCGTTGGGAGCGTATGCGGCAACAAACAAACGATACGCCAGACACAGCTCACCGCTTCCGCTTACCGCTTACGACGGGCTCCATGTCGAGGGCAACCGGGGCCATTACAACGCCCTCCGCGCTCGCACTGTGGCTCCCGTCGCCTTCCGAGCCATCATCCCGGATCCCCGAGGAGTTGGCGGCAAGGCCATCGCGACCGACGGGTTGGTCGTGGTTCTGGCTCTCGTCGTCCTCGTTATCGCCGTCGTTGACCTCGGCGTCCAACATCTCGGCATCGACATCGATGTGGAGGGAGGGATCGAGCTGTGTAAAGGGGAGGATGATGTGACCGTCCGTGCGGACGATCGGACGTGTGCGCCGGGGGCGGTGCTCGTTTCCGAGAAGATCCGTTTCGACTTCGGTTTCGGCGCCATCGCGGGCGAGCGGGGGAGGGCTCGCGAGTTGGCGGGCAGAGGTCGCTAGGGCGTCTGGGTTGGGTGGCGGTGCCGCGACGTCTTCCCACTCGATGTCGTCGTCTTCGGGTTCGGGGTCATGCTCGACCTCGACGTCCTCCTCGAGGTCGGCAAAGCTGCGACAGAGGGGGCAGGAAAAGGCAGAGTCGTGCTTTTCGAGGAGAGGACGGATACACTTGTAGTGGAATGCGTGAGAACAGGGTGCGATAAAGAGGGCTTGACGGATGGTGACAGAAAAGAGACCTGGGCAGGTGTGAGAGGGAGAAAGAGGGAGGGAGAAAGGGGCGGACATATGCAACAGTCGGGTATGTTTGTCTTGGGCAATCGCTTGGATTTGGCGGGGTGATTGACCTCGCCTGGTTTGGATGGGTCGGTGGTGACGGCGAGGGCCTTTAGTTGGCCGATCGCATGGGTGCTGAGAAAGAAGTGAGACGAGGGAGGATGGGTGGGGTGGATAACGAAACGTACTTGAAGGCGTTGGCGCCAGCCTGCCACTCCCTGCCGACTTCGATTTTGATCTTGACGGACTTGTAAATGTCCTCTGAGCCACCCTGGTAGTCGACGCCGAGCTGGAGGATATCGCCATCCCTGAGCTGGTGAGGCCGGGATTCGTGGCCGGCGGGGGAGAGGCGGAGGTGGTTGAGAAAGGTGCCGGAGGAGGACTTTGTGTCTCTGATAAAGAACTTGCCAGCCTCGATCCAGATTTCGGCATGGGAGCGGGAGACGACTTTTGATTTGAAGGCGAGCTTGTTGGAGGAGAGGAGGTTGGCGGCGTTGAGGCCGATGCCGGATCTGTCTGTGAATCTGCCGATGCGCAGCGGGGGGTCCTCGTCCTTGAGATCGCGGGTGATGGGCTCGAAGCGGAGGGTGCGACGGGAGTCGAGATGGGGCACGAGACGGATGCGGTGGGCGTGGACGGGGGAGGTGGAGTTGGAGGAGGGGCCGCGGTGGAGGGCGGGAGGGGCGGGGAGGGGCATGTCGGGGTCTGGCTGGACAGGAGAGGGGAGTTCGAGGATGGGTGGCGGAGGGGAATTGCCGTTCGAGCTGGGCTGACCGGTGGAGCGTCTGCGTCTGAGGATGTTTGATATGCCAAACGCAGCGACGGGCGTTGTCGTTGTTGTCGTCGCTGTCGTTGTCTGAGGGTTTCCGTTTGCGGCGAGATGCGGTATGATGAGGCCTGTGGGTGCGAACGAGCGCCGTCTGGTCGCACGGGCGGGTGGGGGCGTCGTGGGCGGGGACGGGGACGAGTCTCTGCGCGGTGCTGGTGGTTGGGAAGTGGACACGCCGCGAGGACGACCACGAAGAAAGGAGCCTAAAATGGACGAACGCACTGACGGAGACTCGACCGCGGCAGAAGACTCCATAACAACAACAGAAAGCTGGTTGGGCGACGGGGACGAGGAGGAGGAGGAGAAAAAAAAAAGTTGTGGATTCAATCTCTTCCAACCTTTTCTGCTGTTTCAGTTCCGGCGAGGCTGGGCAACCGCAAAACACACTCTCCGTACTTACTCGCCCCGGCGTCGCCAAATCGAGGCTGTGACGGCTCGCAACGAACGCCACCTTATCCGACCCGAACTGGCCTATCCCCAAATTCATTGTCCCCTTCTCCCTGCCCCCGTCCTCGTCTTCCATGGTCTTTCCAGGTCTGCCTTTGTCTGCTACAACGTCGCCCTCGCTCAGGCCTCGTCTCGCCGTCAACATGTGGCTGCGGACAATGCCCTGATCCATGCGAACACAGGTTATCTCGTCATGGGACCCGATTTGCTCGGCCATGAACTTGCACCTCG
>JBBPMV010000750.1:0-12083 GCA_038090495.1 Heimioporus retisporus | reverse complement strand
ATAAACTGATAAAGTACTGCTGCGCTCTTTTGGCAATCGTTGAATCGTCGGGAAGGCGGGCCATCACCGCGAGGAGTTTCTCGAGCTAAGCCACATAGTGAGTTCGGCCGGGAGAATGTCATATAAATTACTTACGAGGAACTCTCTATCATTGATTTCCCCGTGGAGGTGATTCACAGCATCCACGAGCGCGGACTACACATGGGGGACGTGTGAGTAACCGTTGGCAAGCGTGCAAGGACATACCGCATCGTCGACAATATGAAGCGGACCACGGGCAACAATTTGTTGGAGGTCACGCATACTCCAACCAGAGAAGCGGGCGACAGAAGTAGCATCCACATTGGATCGCACCCGAGAAAGTAACAGCTGCAGCATGCTCTGCATCGTTGTCCCGCCCTCGCGATAACGATTGGCTTGCGCCTGCTGCATCAACAGTGCTTCGCGAAGGTCGGGCTGAACTGAAAGAGAGGTCCTGAAGAGGTTGAACATGGAGGCCGATGAACTACCTCGAGGATAAATTAAAGGGAAGGGAAGGGTCCTGGCGGGAACACTTTATGAACGCACGGGCGAGGGAGGTGAGCTAAAGTTTATTGTCCCACAACTCGTGGCTCGTAGTTAGTATATAACTCGCTTGATCAATGGAGTGCCAACAAAGTGGAGCGCTGGGACCGAACCCGATGACGAGTGCATACTAAGTGGCATTGAGTTGGCACCCTCCGCTCGTCAAATGTGTGCCAGATCAGCGTTCAAAAACTATTCCCGTACGGTAGTTTGGTCATACTAACGGACTCTGAAAACCTAAAGTAGCGGTCCGGTCGGGCCGCAATCATTTTCTCACGTACGCGTGTAACCCACTTGCCAATTACTTTGAAAAATTCTTCCCTCCCGCCGTACAAGTATTGATCCATGGTGTCCACGGCAAGTCGCCATGCTCAGGGTCCCCCGTGATCGTAATTGCTACACATTGGCACCGGCAATACATGTACAGTGTGTGCCCTCTCTCTTTTTTTTTTTCGGGCTATAAATGGTTCCACAGCCTCGAGGCTATGCCTTGCTGTGTTCTGATAATTGGTACTTTTAGAGCGATTTATTGGATTCGGAGCATTATTCGAGTTGTCGCTCAATCCTGTTCCTCGTGTTCTTGAATCCTTCACCATAGAATGAACATCACATTATTCGCCGACGACGACCCCAAATTCAATTATGCCGTTACTCACGTATTTTTTCCACCAGTGCTCCCAGAGGAAAGTGATTTTACCCTACAAAACGAACTTTCGTTAGCACGCGCAGTCTGTACTGCTGGACACGCCTACAGCGCCCACATTGGTGACACTTTGCGGTCAAGGTGGCATCATATCGCAAGGATGTTAGACAATCTACGAGCTTCTCTTGAGACCGGACATCTAGACAAAGACTACGTTATCTCCCAATTTGGCGATATGAAGCCAGGAGGTATGTAGTTAAATTTCATGATACATGCGAGTCTAAACGTTCGCAGACATACTTGTATTTCTTATTCGATCACAGCATGCTGGAGTTATATTCAGAAGGCAGGATGACTGCACTCTCTACGAGTCGTTCGAAGCATCTCCCAATCACAATGCTGTGGTATGCACGGAAGGGAGGCTTCTATGTTCCTATGCTGGGACGGCCATCGAGATACCTAATAAAGTCTTTGACGATGCATATTTCCAAACTGAACTTGCCAACTTCCTGTCTCTTCCGGATAAGGTCGACTCAGACCCTTTGGAAGTTCCAGCTGGTCACCCAGGGTACATCACTACACTCCTTACTGGGATCCTACGTAGCGTTGGCCATATAATCGAGGGCCCTCATATTCTCAAACGCGTTGGTGATGAAGTTGGTTCTTTTGAGAAAGAAAACCCGTGGCGTCGATCTCCGCTCTGGCTCCTGATCAGAGTCGCCATCCAGACGTCCTTTGATCGCTCTCCTCCCGGAAGAGCGTCCTACAAAGAATTTATGTTGTTCTTCATATGCAACCTCGCAAACGATGCGAATGATGTGGGTTTGGCCAGTAATTTGCTTCATCTAATGTCGGTCAAAATCCTTCGGCGTTTGAGCAAACTTGGTTCATCTGCACCTAATTGGATGTCTGTTATGGTACTCAAGACATGTAATCGTCTTCAGGACACCCTCAACTTGAGGATGGTGGAGCTACAGGTTTCCAAGTCCAAACCATATTGGAGCCCCTCTGAACTTGACCTTGTTGGCGATACTCAGCTTTCACTCCCACGTTGTAGCGAATACGTACGCAATGCCCTTGCAAACGCCGGTCGTGTATCCCCTGCAGCTCCCTTCCACCCCAAAGAATATTACAGGGGTACCCTTGAAGATTTCTTATCGTCAGACATGACCTTTTTCGACATGGCCTATAGCGTGGACCCTTACGTTGCTCTTTATGACGTGGAGTTATCAGTCGAGAAGGGTATCGACCACTGGGTTGCTCACATTACAAGTGTAGACGAGGCATGCATGCAGCTTGTCACGTTGATGGATGCATATCTATCCTGTGGATCACGGACGTACATGGACAATCCAGAATTACAGTCAATCATGGTGTTGACAGCACTAGAGATGTGGGCCGCACTTGACACGCTAGTCATTGCGAAGATTCCCATGCTTGCTGAGTACTCTCCAGAACTTCCAGTATCTTTGTTAGAATCATTGTTCCTTCGCGATACGACGAAACTCCAACGTCTTTCCCGCGTGTACCTTTACCTCTCTAATCGCCGCTCTGTGTCACATGCAGGACTGTCAGTGTTATCGGATGAATTTACCGAAGACAGCTTTCCTGTTCGTTACTATAACAGTTCAGATGATTTGCAGGCCCTCAGGCATCGCATGGAGGAGAAGACAATTTCCAATGAACCTGAGAGCAGGAAGGAATATGAAACCCTGGCGCTTACCTTCCGTGATGTCATATTCTGCCAACAGGATGGATACAACTCGCGCAGCGAAATTGATAATCGCGCAGAATCCGCAAGGTCGCTAGTGCCCGTTCTGTCGTTGCATACCAAAGTCATATCCTTCGAGTTGCAATGCCCGCTTCCCTTTCATATTTGGCGTTCTGCTACATTGCATCTCCTATACCGCTTTGACAGAGTCAGAGTGGAACCACTCACTATAGAACCTGAATCGAAATCCCTAGATTTACTTCATGACATCCCTGAAATGCAACCCCATCTCGCCGAGCATTTGTACCGCCCGATATCCATATGCAGTCAGTTTCACCTTGCATTTTGTCACTCCAAGGGTCATGATCCGCACATGGGCCCAAGATTGCGTTATGCATTTTGGTGGATTCGTTTTTGTGATGAGCGGTCAAGATGGTGCGAGGTCGGGGACGGCCCATTGTCACAACTCATCACATACTACAATATTCTTGGCGATATCAATGACCATGTTCCCAATTGCGACCGCAAAGCAAAAACCATTGCGAAATATGTTGGAGATACCATTCACACTTCTAACGATGTGTTGGCTTCCCAATCCGAGTGCCATTCAGAATTCTCCCTTGATGAATTCGTTGCTTTTGGTCACTTGCGTAGTAGCGGTGGCTCACTCCAATGGCTCAATATTCTACGGGAATTGCGCGGGAGGACTTTCAATTTCTATTCTCATGAAATCTATTTTTTCCTTGCTCAGGTGACATCACAGGTTGGTCCATTCGACGTGAACACGGGGGAGTGGGTGTGGCATCAGGAACTTCAAGATCCGTCCTTCTGCAATGCCTTACTTGATGAGCTTGAAATTCTGTTCTTGGATACTAGTACTAGCTCATTGGACGAGGTGACGATGCGTACCATCTCTATGCTGCTCACTCGAATACTTGCATCGAGCCCTTGTGAAGACCTTTCGAAGCGAACTCTCCATTTTCTTCGGGACGTACGTAGGAAGACTCTGGCATGGGTCCAAGAGCTTGCATATAATCTGATACAGGCGCCCGTGGATGGGGAGCGACGTCAGGTTCTCCACAAGATGGCTACTACCTGTCGGAGCACGTTTGATGTCAGTGTCGGTTTGTTGCCCAGAGTAGTTGATTCCGCGGAGGATGTGGAGGCTCTATTGGCTTGCTCTTTTATTATACAGGCCACAAACTACTTTCCTGCGTTTCCAAACTGTAACTGCCGCCTGTCCCACTTCGGTTCTTCTGACATCCATGAATACTCAAGACTTCTCCATCAACGAGATCGTCGGCTCTCTGTTGCTGTCGAGGGAACGCTGAGGGATATCATCGGATCCGAGTTCACAGAGCGGAGCATCGACCTCGCAGTACGCAACGTTTGGCCTGGATATCGACCTGGGCCCAAACGTTGGAAGCTTAAGAACTCATTCTCCCATTGGTTGGTCTGCGCAACGGTTGGAACCCCGTGTCGAGATCCACAAAATGTGCATATTAACCTGCTTGATGGGTCACTCCTGGTTGATAGTCGGCCAGTGGCAAGCCTGCCACGCGAAATCAGTGACCATTCATTATACCATGAACTGTATTCTGAGGTATGTTTTTACTGAAGATTGTAACATAGACTGGATGTGAACTACAATTTACAGAAGGTTCTTCACGTCATTCCATCCGATCTTCCAGGAATGGAATTTGCGACCTTGGGGATGATTGATGACCACTTTGTAAGTGGCCCTGACCCACGAAACACAATAACTAAAATGCTGCAGGTTCATTTTTCGCTCAGACAGGAAGATCTAGTAGTTCTGGCCCATCGCAGAGACACAACTGATATCCTGGAGGTCATTCCTCCGGACCAATTGAAGGGCGAGCTTCCAACGTGTCTCATCGAACGCCACCACCATTGGTTGAACCTTACCACATCCAGGATTGATATCCGCTCCATTGGGGATAGGCCTGATTGGGAGATCGTTGGCACATTTGGTCAATCCCGTGTACGCAAAGGCAACGAGTATATGGTGGACATGAAGAGCCGGACCTGGGCAATGGTCTCCGGTCTACTGAAGGGTCTAGAAGATCCTGAAAATCTCATGATCACTGTATCCACTGCTGATTCCTTGGATGTGCCACAATTGTCTGTCACCGTACCTCGTCATGGATTATCCTTCTTTCTTACTATGGATGGAGATCTAGAGTCGGAGGATTTTCGGGGAATGATCTATGACGAGAATCAAGATATTGGGACACTATTCGGTTTAGACAGTCGACTCGTTCTTCGGGGGAAAGCTGAGTTTCAAGAGGGGTTTGTCCCAAGATGCGTTCTGATACCGATCCATCGGTTTCCAGAATACGATTCACTCGCCTCATCCTTGTTGGAGTCACCAACATATCATGTCTACAAAGTGGACACTGAACTGGGCCGCTTAGTGGGTTCTAGTTTTGGTAGCAAACAGTTTCTGTCATATCTGCACGCGAAGACAAGTATAGACTGGCAGCCAGACCCACTGACGGCCAAAACGGGTGCCCAGGAGGCACTGTCTATTGCAGCAACTGCTAATTATCAGTCGACGAAAACCCTCTCAGTTGAGTCATTCAAGAATTTCACTTTCCACTGGCGATACAATTGGGAAACAACCTTTCCGTGGTATCCCCAGCTTGCAGCCCAGGAAGTTTCCCTTGCGCCATGTGAATATGAATGCAATCGTGCTCCTTCACGAGCTGAATATTTGTTTCCGCACAGTGGTGCCACGCGAACCTCAGAACTCCGAGGAAGTGCTGTCGATATGCGATATTCAGTGCCAACATTCACCGACTTCGAGTTCGCGGATCTCGTTCATACCGCAGCATTGTTGGTTCACCGCAGGTTACTCGATGGGCCAACAAGCACGAGCATCGCGTCGAAATGGTCGGAGATCTGGGGCGATTCTATGAGCAGAGACGCCACACATTGGCCATCACCGTATGACGGGGTGCTGTGGAATCCAAATCTCCCGCGAGTACTTCAAGTGAAAGTAAACGACATCTTCAGGTTACGAGGACACGATAATGGTGCCGACAGGCAATTTCGGCTACTATTTCTATTTCCCACTCAAGCATATTGTTCATCACACCCTCAGACGGCCTTTCTCTCGATGTTCCTGGCATTTGCAAAGCAGGAGCGGTACCACTGGGCCAACTACACAGACTACAACCTTTTGGGTGGGTACTCTCCCACGAGAAAAATGTTATTGTATCATATCTA
Organism: Heimioporus retisporus; assembly: GCA_038090495.1. Classification (NCBI taxonomy): domain Eukaryota; kingdom Fungi; phylum Basidiomycota; class Agaricomycetes; order Boletales; family Boletaceae; genus Heimioporus; species Heimioporus retisporus. The sequence goes on along the minus strand of JBBPMV010000750.1, from coordinate 5,916 downwards.
TGACTCTCGACACCCAAGTCCAAACGGGACCGAGGATGGACTCGCGGTGTGTGATAAAATCGATGCCGTTGTGGAATGCCTGCTTAATCGTTGGCCATCAAACACTATCCCGACATTTTCTTTAGATCCTGGAGAATGGGACGTAGAGAGTTTAGCTCACATTCTGCGAGAACTCCTCTCAAGTTGCTATCGCAATTGGAAACTACTGGAGGATCTCATCCGTGTCCTCCAAGTACCTCACCCACAGATAAGGCCACGTGCTGTCCCATATATGAGTGACATTCTGAGTCTCCAACCTCATGTCACCCCTGATTTCGAATCGCGACCCACTAGTGCCCAGGCGCACACTGCTACCAATCATCACATCACCCGCACCTTTCCATCCTTACCGCTGCCTTTACGACACCAGAATTCATGGCGAGTTACCCTAGATAAGTTACTCTCTGAACGACATGCCCCATCGCTCCCGCATTCGATTAAGCCACCGTTCTACAAATCATATAGCGACATATGCTTGTCTCGTGATACTCCGGAACTTGATCGACTACTATCCTGTCTTCCAACCCAGATGAACGGAGGCAATCCAACCTTCCTGGAACAGTACATCACTGATCTTCATGCTAGCGCACGGCATGTTCGCGACAGATATAACAAACGCTGCAGTAGGGTGGAGAAGTATCCGATACGTGAGCTCAAGGAACATTTTGTGCAATGCAGAGGGATATACATGGATGCTGTACGACGTCTCGATGGATGTTTGGGCCCAACAGACGATTTTGAACAGGTGTTCGTTCGATGTGGTCAATGGCCACGGATCACGCCGCAATCTCTCTTGCGATGCCTCGCATCCACTTCGCTGATTAAACTCTCGGAGGACTGGAGGTGCTGCTTGTCATCATTTGCCCTTCTTCTATTGGAATTTCAACGGTCCCGAAGATTGTTGCGGTTTGCCTTGGAAGGCATGGAAGAAGAGTTCATAAGGGAGTTCGAGCATGAAGGATGTGATGGGTGGAATGCTGAACAATACCCTGACTGGTTACTACTACAGGTATGTTCCAATCTTTAATGACTGCGGGCATATGTTCATTTATCATTTGTTCAATTTGCATATTAGCTACAAGAAAACTTCCTCGTGCGCCGTGAGCAAGTCAGTACTGCACTGGAGATGATATCTCCACGAACCAGGGAAAACACGGTAATGCAGGTGAACATGGGTGAGGGGAAATCCTCTGTGATAATTCCAATTGTCGCTGCCGCTCTTGCCGATGGTCACCAACTTGTCCGTGTCATTGTCCCCAAAGGATTGCTAGTCCAAATGGTGCACCTCCTTTCTGAGCGTCTCGGTGATTTTTTGAACAGGCCGGTTTACTGCCTTCCAGTCACACGTTCTGAACGTTCGCGAGCATTGGTGATCGAAGCCGCATTCAAAGAAATGTCTAGATGCATGGAGGAGCGCGGCGTTTTACTTGTTCAGCCGGAGGAAGTGTTGTCACTCAAATTAAAAAGTATCGAAAGTCAGTTCACCGATACCATGCCTAGGCAGACACGGAGGCTTCTAGACTTAGCACATGAGCATTATGTGGTGATAGCGGCCATGTCGTTGAAATATGTGAGTGCCAATGGTAAAAGCGGAATTCAATTCAGTTGCTTAACAATACCAGCTCAAAAATAGTCATCTCGCTACCGTGATGCAAGCATTTTGTGATCTCCGTCACTCGGCCACAGGACAGCTCGGAGAGGTGGACAGCATGTTGCAGGGAGTTGCATCTCAACTTCAAGATCTTCAGAGGTGGCTTCATTCTCGTGTCCGAGATATACTCGATGAGAGTGACGAAATACTTCATCCTCGACACCAACTAATTTACACTATTGGCGACCCGCAGCAAATGGAAGGGTACCCAGACCGATGGATGGTCATCCAGAAAGTTCTCAGACTCGTAAAACGCCATGCGTCGTCCCTCTCCAAAGATCTCCCGCACTCGGTGGAGTATGAAAGCCACGAGGCTGGATCGTTTCCACACTTCCGCATCTTGCAAACCTCGGATGCAGGTCGACGGCTGGTATCATTGCTCGTGAAGGATGTGATGGACGGTTATCTGTCCGGTTTTGACTTTAGGTTTATTGACCAAACACTACGGGAGGCAATGCGCAGGTTTTTGTCTGTTGATGATGTTGGATCTGACGTAACAAAAGAGGTGGAGATGTACGCCAAGAATTCTCTGCAGAAAAATCTCTGGAGTGGTTTACTCCTCCTCCGTGGTCTTTTTGCATCCAATATTCTCTTGTTTTGTCTCACAGAGCGGCGGTGGCGCGTGGATTACGGCCTTATCCCTACTAGTAGGCAATACCAGTGGAAGTTTAAGCCAAGTGCTACGAAGCTAGCCATTCCATATCAAGCAAAAGACGTTCCGGCACTTAATACGCAGTTCGGTCATCCGGATATCACGATTTTACTTACGTGCCTATCTTATTACTATACCGGTCTCGGAGAGGATGAGCTGAGGCTTTCTTTTCAAACTCTTCAGAGACAGGATAATCCTGCAGCGGGATACGTGCTCTGGGTTCAAGAACACGACTCTACCTCGCTACCACCTTCGTTGCAAACCTTTAGAGAGTTCAACCTCGAGCCATCGGAACAATGGGACAACGATATATTCCCGACCTTCACCTACAATCAAGCAACGATAGATTTCTACCTTTCCCACGTCGTGTTTCCGAAGGAAGCGAAAGAGTACCCCTGGAAACTTGCTGCTTCTAGTTGGGATATAGTAGAGAAACGAGAACGTTTGATAACTGGTGAGCGATCCTGTGTGCCAGTACTACCATAAAATCAGCTCACTGATCCCACCAATGACCATAAGGATTTTCGGGTACCGATGATAGTCGATATTTGTTGCCCACCTCTATTAGCCCATGGGAACTCGATCATCAGCAGGGAGCCAGCGCGAGAGTCCTCGCCTATCTTCTCCAGAAAGAAAACGATTCCTATGTAGTGATCGCTGGCGAGTCGGAGAATGGTCGGCCGGGAAGATCCATTGGCCCCGGAAGAACCTCGAAAGTTCTCGAAATGATCTCTAGCCAAGAACCCAGAATCCGCGTTTTGCTAGATGTCGGAGCACAGATAATGGATGTATCCAATGAAGATTTAGCCAGTGATTGGCTGGGCCTCACTAGTGCTGCTGGTGCAGTCTATTTCGATGAGGTTGGAAAGTTGATGGTTCTCGCAAGAAATGGAACTACACTGCCACTGTCGTCATCACCTCTGGCTGAGCGGCTGGATCGTTGTGTTATTTATCTGGATCATCCACATACCAGGGGTACCGACCTGAAATTCCCTAATGGGTTCCGAGCCGCTGTTACTCTGGGTCCAAAAGTCACGAAAGATCGACTTGTACAAGGTACGATCATCTTTTTGCACCTTAATCATGAGTACTCATGTAGTCTTGTACACTAGGTTGCATGCGCATGCGCAAGCTCGGCCGTGGTCACTCTGTCATGTTCTTTGCCCCCCTCGAAGTCGATCAGAGCATCCGCTCAATCACCAACAAAGAAGATCGAAATATCCGAATCACTACCGCCGATGTTTTAAAGTGGGCAATCTATGAGACTTGGACAGATATTCAGCAACGAGCACCCCAGTGGGCACAGCAGGGAATGAGCCACAAGCGCAGATACGAAGCATGGTCCCGTTTCTGCAACAACGAGATCACTTCAGAAATGATGGGGGATGCATGGCTCGAATCGGAGACCAAATCGCTTTCTGATCTCTACGCACCGCGTCAAGCTCGGAACACGTCAGACTCGGCCGTGTCAACATTAGAAAAAGACATTGATCGACACTGCGAAACCCTTGGAGTTGCCAAGTCATCCATCAATAGTGCACAGCTCGATGAACAGGTTGAACGGCAGGTCAACCGGGAGATTGAGCGTGAGCGACAGGTGGAGTTACCTCCCAAGGCAGAACCGGCGGAGCATTCCCTCCACCCAGATGTGAGGGCTTTTGTGACAAAGGGGGTCCTCCGAACATCCAAGGCATTTCGTCCTGTCTTCACGAGCCTGGAGCAGAGTTCTGTAGCCGCGGTAGCAAGAGAGGTCCGCGACTGGAGCCCATTCATCTTGGCGACCGCGGATTTCTGCGAGACAATCAAACAGATACCAACATATGGGAGAGTGGATCAGTATCTGCGGCCTGTCCAATGGATCCTTTCTGGAAAAAAGAGAGAAAACAGAGTACTCGTGATCCTCAGCCCATACGAGGCCAACATCCTGATTCCAGACATCAGAGTCAGCAAGTATGTCCACCTCCACGTATATACACCTCGCACGTCCTGGCGGATGAAACCCACAGACGATCTCATGCTCTACACCATTCCACCGGTGCCTGATGACTGGACTCCACCTTGGGATTTGATCGATCAGCTGAACATATTCGCCGGACAGCTATATCTCACAGACTGGGATGCATACATGAGACTAACACGTTTCCTCGGCCTGCGCCAGAAGGATAAGGCAGAAAGCGCAACAAGGTTCAACCTATTCAACTTTGGTTCCACAAAGGCCTTCGAAAACGCACACTCGGATTCGCTCTTGCCTTTGGTCATGATGCTCCTTGCGATTCGGAGGAAAGGCTTGCCGTTTTCGGAGACACATATGGGAAAAATTCTCCAAGGACAGCCACTCACTCAACAAGACTTCGTGTCCCCGGGCCCTGCCGAACTTAGTGACGATGGTGCCCTAGGGGTCGGGGTGATGCAGCTCAGCGTCTGGTCGGAAGGCGTATTGCATTCAAGTTCAGCTGTGGACCGTCAGCGCGATGGGGCAATCGATATTGTATTGTCTGAACCCACGCAAGGATCCGGAAAGCCGACGACGAGCCTACCTTCGGACCCAAATTCAGAGAGAATGCGAGCAGGTGGCTTGGCGCAATGAATGCTCTGGTAACTAAGTGCATTTTCCGGTACCCAGTTCTTGACGGTCAACTTACGTTTGCTTACCACTGACAGGAAGTTATCTATATTTCCCGTTTCTTGGCTATGTTTTCCTTCGTATAATATATTCTCTTCGTTTAGACGGCGTGGCGGGTTATGAGAAGCTCAAATCTGCCGGCTGGTTTGAAAGTGGCGGAGGTTTGTGGTTAAGGACGATAACTAACCAATTGAGCAGTGTAGGAAATTCAAGTCGAACCTGTCCGACTCGAAAATGTTGTGATTTCAACCAAAAGATTCATGGTCATTACATACTTACCCATTAAAACCGACTTTTCGTAGAATTCGTCAAGTGCCGGTGAGTTCCGAGTGTCGCACCGCTCGTGTTTATGGACGGTGTACGCAGACGTGCAGTGGCCCTGCTGGGAGAGCGAAAGTTGTTTAAGTTGTTGTTCCCGAATGCCTTCGCTACTAGCCTACGCGAGACTCGACGGGAACCCCGATTGGACCGGCAAACAATTTTTGGCACCTTCCCACGTACATCCTGCTCATCGAGCCGTCGAATAGCGCTTAGAAATGTGGATGAGTGGTGATACTGTACAACAAGGCCAACGTATTCTTATGTTAGACAATACTGTGCACTTTCATACCCCTTACGCTCTCCCTTGACTCTTCAGCAGCTCCAGCTCGTCCAACGCAGCCTTCTGGAACTCTTGGTAGTTCCACACGCCCGAGTTGTCCTCTCCGTGAGTGACCCATCCGAGCGCCGACGCGGTGAGCCACGCGACGCGCAAAAACACAGTCCCGTCCAGATAAGCGTACTCGGGGTCGACGTCCACGCCGTCCTTGGTCAGCGAGTCGACGACGAACCCTGCCTGACGGTGTCCGTACAGCAGGTTGAAGTGCGCCAGCGCGCGTTGTACCTTGCAGAGGTGCTCGTTCGGGTGGACGACCGCGTCAGCGAGGATGGGGAACCACGGATTCGGGTTCA
>JBBPMV010000748.1:0-12128 GCA_038090495.1 Heimioporus retisporus | reverse complement strand
AACCGGACTCTGAGATGAACGACGAGGAAGACGACGATGACGAACAACCCAGGCGGTCTCTCCGCTCCCGCAATTCGCGCCTCATCCGTCCGTCGACCCGCTTCACCCCCAACGCTACAGACCCACCGGCGCGTATGACCCGGGCCAGAAGTCGCGCCATTGCCAAGAGCGACGAAGGTTACATTGCAGATTCCACCGAAGAGTCGGACGCGGACGGCTCCCTCGAGGATGCCCTCCATACTTCATCGGACTTGGATGTCGATGCTGATGCGGAGGGCGAGCCTGACTTCGACGCCGAGGGTGAACCCGACCTCGAAATCCAAGACGATGGTAAACCGTACGCCCTCAGACAGAGGGCCAAAATCAACTATGCCATTCCTCCGCCCATTGAGGAGGCGAAGCCGCCACCAAAGAGCAAATCCGCCCATCGCGGTGGCGGACGCGCTAAACGCGGGCCGGGATGGAGTGCCACTGGAGCCGAGTTGGGCAGGTGGATGGGCTTACCGGCTGATGATTCTGTGCGTCATCCGACCCCCTGCGCTGCTAATGCTCACATGGTGCTAGGACTCGGATATCCCCACCCGCACACCTAGGAAGGCCTTCGGAGTTACTGGCGGCTTGATGGGTGCGGGTGCTGTTGGCGCCGGTGGTGCCGGTATGTTGTCTGGGGATTTGGCTGCGGTCGCAGGAACACCTTCTAACCTTGGCAAGATCGGTGATGCTGGTTGGTTCTTTTTGTCTGTCCGATATCCTTTGACTAACTGAGCACTAGCTCTCGCTGATGCGGATCCGCTCGGAGTCAATCAAAACGTAACGTTTGATGAAGTCGGTGGTCTGGATCAACGTAAGTGCACTCGTGTAGGAGGATCCTAGTGGACTTGCCGCTGAAATGTCATGAAATAGATATTCACTCACTCAGGGAAATGACCATCCTGCCACTGCTCTATCCTGAAGTGTTTCAGCGCTTCAACCTTACTCCTCCTCGTGGAGTCTTGTTTCACGGCCCTCCGGGCACGGGAAAAACTCTACTTGCGCGCGCACTAGCAGCTAGTTGTCGTGCGAATGGCAAGGGCATCTGTACGTCCCGCTTGCGCTCATCTTCATTCACGTAAACCAACCTTTGTCCGATCAACTAGCTTTCTTCATGCGAAAGGGTGCGGATTGTCTTTCAAAATGGGTCGGCGAGGCCGAACGCCAGCTCCGGTTACTGTTCGAGGAAGCCCGTAACTGTCAACCCAGCATCATCTTCTTTGACGAAATTGACGGCCTCGCTCCCGTTCGATCATCCAAACAAGACCAGATTCATGCTTCTATTGTATCCACTCTCTTGGCATTGATGGATGGCATGGATGGTAGGGGTCAGGTGATCGTCATCGGCGCAACGAATCGACCGGACGCCATTGACCCGGCTCTGAGAAGACCAGGACGATTCGACCGGGAGTTCTATTTCCCCCTGCCTTCCCTCGACGCAAGGGAGAAAATTCTTGGGATCATGACTAAGAATTGGGAGGGATGGACTAGCGATCAGGCCAAGGTGAACATACAAGGACTAGCCAAGCTCACCAAAGGATACGGAGGTGCTGATCTGAGGGTGAGTGGAGACATGGCGTGCACTTGGACTGCTGACATATTTGTGGCTTCTTCTGCTGGTCCCTTAGGCGTTGTGTACGGAGGCAGCTCTGAATGCTATACAGAGACGATATCCTCAAATTTATCAGTCCAACGATCGTCTATTGCTCAAACCTGAAACGATCGGTGTCACGCTTCGCGATTTTATGATATCCGTGAAGAGTATGCATTCCTTTGTGTGGCGTCTCATTATCTGACGACTCTTTTTGTTAGAGCTTGTGCCTTCGTCTGCGCGGTCATCTGCGTCGGCAGCTTCACCGCTTCCTAGTCAACTGGAGTCACTGTTGGGCGATACCCTGCAGAAGGTCAAGGAGGCTATTGATAAAGTGATGCCGTCAAGTAAGACGCGGACAGCACTGGAGGAAGCTCAATGGGAGGACGACAGCGAGGAAAGTGCACTTGAACGGGAGATGATGATGCAATGTAAGATTAAACTCCAGATTTTTGGTACATATTATTCTGATAGAACGGTGCAGCAATGGAGACTCTTCGAGTGTACCGTCCACGGCTCGTGGTACACGGTCAGCCGGGGATGGGTCAAGGCTATATTGGTGCAGCTGCATTACATCATCTCGAAGGCTATCACGTTCAAAGTTTGGATCTCGGAACACTGATGAGTGATTCATCAAGGGTGAGTAAGGGACGGATGTTACACGAATGCCGTCCTAACGGAGCTTGCGCACTAGACCGTCGAGGCGGCGATTGTGCAATTATTCGTCGAGGCTAAGAGACACCAGCCCTCTGTGATCTACGTCCCGTCCCTTCTCAGCTGGTGCGCTGCGGTTCACGACGTGGCACGCACGACCGTTCGTGCGATGCTCGACTCACTGGATCCGACAGATCCTGTACTTCTTCTAGCAATAGTCGATGGGTCTTTCTCGTCCCTCCCCCATGACGTCCGTTCTTGGTTTGGACTTTTACGGGACAATCGTTTCCCTCTTTCCGCCCCGAGCATTGAACAGCGCGAAGTTTTCTTCGCTAGCATTATCGCGGACATTCGGCGTCCTCCGAATCAGTTCGCGGATGGCATAAAACGGAAGCGTAGAGTCTTTGAGGAACTCCCGCTTGCCCCACCGCCTGAACCAAGACAACTTACTGTTGCTGAGCTGGTTGTCCAGGAGGAAAACGATCAAAAGGTCATCACCCTGTTGAAGTATCGCCTGGGACCTATTCTCACGGAACTGAAACGCAAGTTCAAGAGATTCACAAAGAGGGCGACTGTGAATACGATTTCTTTGCGCGATAGCATTCATTTTGTCTGACGAAAGTATTCCTTCTAGGAGGAATACGACTTTCAATTATCAGCTCCCGCTCCTGGGGTCGTGGAAGTGGAAATAGTTGCTACCGAGGTCACCATCGAGGAAGAACGCACAGTTGTGGAGGTAGTGGAGGGTGTCCCTTCCCCTTCCCGAGAAGCGCAACCTGAAATGATCAATGGTACGCACGTCGAAAATCAAGTGCACGCCGAGCCACCGGCCCCGCAACCGCAAGCCCAAGCCCAAACTCAAGTCCAGGACCGACTTCCAAGTCTGCCTCAACTGCCACCCCTGTACGATATGGACCTCGAACGCATGCACATGGACCTCTACAAGGGTAAATATCTGACCCCGCTGGACTTCCTTGACGACATACATAAGATCGTACACAATGCTGCCACGCGTATGGGCCAGGATCCGGACAGGTTGTACAAGGCGCAGGCTATGTTGACCGCAGCCGAAGTTAGCATGCAAGAGTTTGATCCTCAATTCAGACTCGAGTGTCAGCGAGTGGCCGAGCGTGAACGGAAGCGGAGAGAGGAGAGGAAGAAAGCCAAGGGGAAGCACACTGCGACGGAGGAACAGAATGGGGCGTATGCCCCAGGCACCAGGCGGAGCGCTCGACACACTGGTCAGCAACCGGAGATTACCATCACTGACCCTCTCCAGCTTGAGAGGCGGCTTAAAAGGGCGCGTTCAGGCGATCGACCGAGTGGATCACCGGAGTCCGGCGAAGAAAACAGGATGGAAGCCAGCGAAACGCCCAGGCAGCCGAAGAAACGACCAAGAACTATACTTAGCGACGATGAACTCAATCTAACCGCTTCAGAGTCGAAGTCCCAGACTGTCAGGTTTGCGGATGATGATCGAGCACATCAGGACGAGCTACCTGTCATTGTGGAAGCACAGCCACTCGCTGAAGAGCCTATGGCTAACCCATCATCGGTCGATGGATCATCTGACGCCATGGCGGTTGATTCTCCTATGCCACGACGTTCAGGTTTCCCCCCGAGCCTCTTGAACCCGCTCCCGCCAGAGGAAGATATAATGCGCTCCGCGAATCTGGGTCCGCTACTTAATGGCATCACCTCGTCTCCTGCCAGTCAGCAGGGGTCATCTCACCCCTCACCCCGGGAAAACGGCTTCCTTCAAACACCTGTACAGGCCCATGTTGAACCGCAACCTTGTCAGACGCCCACCATGCCCGCGCAGCCATTGCCTGAGCCGGATGCGTTGCCCGTCGTGCCACCTCCGCGCGAGCCTACACGATCGCCTACCCCGCTTCCAGACTTTCTCCTCGAGGAAACATCCTTGTTCCAACTCCACCACGAGCTCAAGACGCGGACGAGCGAACTCTCCGTCGAGCAGCTCGAGCAACTGCGGGCCACATGCCTCAACAGTATATGGCGCCACCGGACCGAGTGGGACAGGAACCCACTCGTTCGGGAGCTGATGGACGTTTTGAACGAGTTTCTGGAAGACTGCTCGGCGGTGATGACACACGAGGACGGCGGGTCGCCTGTAGGTGCGGTGTGTTGAGAGTATGAGATGGCATCATTGAAGGGATGTACGGATGTTTTTGTTTCTGGTAGTAGATTATTCGCTTTTATAACTTTTTCTTTCTGTAATGCAACGAGTTCTACATATAGAACGAAGACGATAGCGGGGGCTGTCGATCCCAACACGCCCAAAATGGTCTCCTGCCCACAAGTATCCCAGTTTACGGCACTGGAAGGCGCTCTTTGCCTTATTTAAAAGTTTCGCGATGACAGCCAGTCGAAACGTTTATTTCCTTCCTTTGCGTTGTGACGGACGGTAATTCTTTGCATGCCCACTCAAATTAGCTGCTCGGACTCGTAAGACATGAGCAATTCGCCGGTCTTCACTGATTCCCCTCGTGCATCAGCTATCTATCCAGCGCCAAATGAGAGTCCACTCCAGATAGCCCACGGTGTGTCGTATGTTTCAGTGCGGCTTGGCTACTCACATTGGCTGGGGTACCATAGCACCGAGTTCGAGCGACAGCACACAACTGACAAGTTCTGACAAGCTGTCCGCTCTACCGGGAAGCGCGATCCCGGCGAGCCCACACCGCTCCGTTCGCAGTGAGCGGAACCTCATCCCCCCGTCCGCCTCTGCCCCCTCCCTCCGCGTCACACGACCTTTTTCCGTCTCGCCCGACGCCCACGATGCCAGCATAGCAGACGGATCGAGTAGCTCCCACCAACGCGTCTCCTTCGAAGGCCCCGACCGCGCGTCTCCCGCAACAAATCACAGCGCTCGCACGAGCGCCATCGTCCATCCCCTCCTTCGCGAAGCCGTTTCCAACACCGCTCGAGGAATAGGCTCCGCGGCGACGGGCATCAGCCGCTCGAGCGATCCGAGCCGTCTCTCGTCGGCTGTGCGTTTGGCGTTGGCAGGCAACTCCGACTCCTCCCCGAAGAAACCTGGTCGCGAAACGCCTCCCCCGGCCGCCGCTTCCGCGTCTGCTGCGCATTCGAGGGCGACGTCCCCGATCCGTCTCTTCAGCTGGCCCGGATTCCACGCCTCCGGTGAAGATGCCTTCGTGCCCGTGGATCCGTTCAGGATTCGTACGCGCCTGCGCGGTCTCTCCTTCCACAGCCCCGACATACAGCATCACCTCCCGCTCGACTCGACGTGCGGGGACTATTGCTGCTGTCCGCCCTTCCGATGCAAGCAGGACGACAAGTTCCTCGCCGTGCTTCAGGACGCTCGCTACTACGTCATGGACACGTTCCCCAGGCAGTCTTACTTGCTGTTGCTCTTTCGTCTCCCGTCGTTGTACTTTTCTCGCATCGCGAGGCTGTACGAGGACGCCCAGCTGAGCAGACCCGATCTGGAGCGCATGATCGAATCGTATTCCAGCTCTCGCCTGCAGCAACAACAGCAGCGGGTGGTCCCGTCGAGCCCCATACCGCCCGGCGCCCGCGTACACCCGGCTTCCTCCCTTCCGTTTCCCGACGAGTGGACGACCACCAACGCCTCTCCGGCGCTGGTGAGGTTCAAGCAATCCTGGGAGGCGCTCGTCGACTCTCTGCTGCGCGAGTGGAAGACGCTCAATCTCGTCTCTGCGCTGCTCCATTCGTTCGTGGCAATCCTCTTTCTTTCTTTCTTTTTTTTCTGACGTTCCGCATCGATTGCTGATCGTGCGTGTGCCTCGACAGCGCCATCCTCTCCATGTTTCAAAATCAGATCATGGCCACCGATCCCGTCGTCCGGACGGCGGCTCTCCTTTCGTTGGTCTCGGCCATGATGAGTCTGTCGTATGGGTGCATATATATCGTTCGGTTTGGGGCGATGAGAAGCATGTACAAGGCTACAAAATGGGCCGAGGTAGGCATGAATATTTTATCTTTTTTTGCCCCTCTGATTCCATCACATATTATGTTCTTGACAGGAGGCAGCCAGAACGACAACGTTTATTCTGTGGAACGTTTGGGTTCTGCTGGCCATGCCTGCTATCTGGCTTGCATGGTATGTCCTGACTCGTCGAAAAAAGACACCTACCTGTCACTGATCATCTCCACCACGATCGCAACATTCCTCGTGTCATACGCACGAAAAAAAAAAAACAAAAATAGGTCCATGATTTTCTTCATCGTCGCCATCCTGGCGTTCGTGTGGCGATACGGCAGCTCGACCGACCCCACGTCTCCGCCACAGCTGGGTCCCACGGCAGCCATCGGACCGCGCGTCGCCGTCTCCGCGCTCTTCGTTCTCGGGCTGGTCTACCTCTGCGCGATCATCAAGACGCTGCACAACTACGGCAGGGACGTCGACGACAGGCTCTCCGAGAGAATGATGTCTGCGGGGAACCGTGCCGCGGCTGCGGCCGATGCCAACGCCAACGCGCGGGGGCAGCAGGATCGGGGCAGTCGGGGGCGAGCGGCAGCGGGGGCGGCCCAGGAGAACGATATGAACCGCGGCGATGGCCCCGGGCGGGGACGCGACAGGACGCGGCACGGGCGCGAGGAGACAGACCCGATCGGGCTTTCGGCCGTGACGGGCCTCGGGCTCAGGGGTCTCGACGAGGTCGCTGGCCATTCGGGGAGCTCGGATGAAGTGCCAGACGAGAAGCGACGGAGGATGGAGGCTAGCGTATAACTTTGGATGGTCTTTTCCTGTTTTTCTAGACGTCTTCGATCTTGACACTGTATCTACCGTGACGTACCATAACTAGTACTACGAGTACCCGCATAGATGACATACGCTGATCTACCGATCACCTTCACATCCATCCGTTATGGCATGAAAGGCCTCTTCTGTATTTCTGCCATGGTGTATACGCTACATGATGTCTGTCAGATGCTACCCAACATGTACATCTTGCACTTTTCCCTGCACTCCGGTTTTGATATTAACGACGGGGCAAAATGTGCCGAACAGGGTCGAAGTGATAATATTGCTCATCGTCAGAGTGCCCCCTCGAACAGCAGTTTTCGCGGCTTTGGGATATGAGGCATAGGTAAGAACAACGCCGGCCTACAACCGTTCAGGTCAGCACTGTATCGCACGTGGAAGCGAAACGAGGCGATCGCACATCGACGTCCCACAGTTCGCAGCCGGATTCCCCATGATGATGCTCTCGGAAACGCCCGAGATGCTGTCGTTCTTCCCGAACGCGGCCGCGTCGAACAGGTGATCGGTCGTCTTTTCGAATGAGGCCAGCATCATCACGCTGTCCTTCATCTTGGCCACGCCGAACCGCGTGATGCCGAGTACCTCGCCCTAGCAGAAACAAACATATAGGGTGTGGGTCGTGGGGCAAGCGCGCGACGCGGTGGGCCCACGTACCTTGTACGACATGACGTCCCCGAGCAGCATGACGTGCCGCGGGTCGATGCTCATCCCGTGACTCGACATCGTGAACTGGATCTCGTTGATGATCGTGCGTCGTGCGGCCTCGATGCCTAGCACTTGGGCGGCCTCAATGACATGATTGGACGTCGCGTGCTCGCCGACGATGCCTGGTCGCATGAGACGGTGAGATCGCCGAAGATAGCCGAAACGTGCGTACCCTCTGTCGTCATCACTTTTTGTAGACCGTACCCTTCCGCAAGCAACTCTTTGTCACCCTTCTTTCCCTTGGCGTCGTCCTTCTCCTTGATGTTGATAATGGTACGTTCAATGGAGGGAACGCCCTGGAGGACGATGTCAACGATATTTTCATGAATGGGACCGCTCGGCGGATCATCTTGACCACCACCTCGGGCAATAATCGCTCGAGTTCACGCAGTCGATAGTATTTGTCCGGTCTATACGCAGTCGGTTCCGACGAGGAAGCACAGTAATGGACTGGAACGTCCCGCGTTCGATCTGATACATTCGGACGTTTGAATTAAGTTATCCACGGCTCGTGGTACACGGTCAGCCGGGGATGGGTCAAGGCTATATTGGTGCAGCTGCATTACATTATTTCGATGGCTATCACGTTCAAAGTTTGGATCTCGGAACACTGATGAGTGACTCACCGTGACCAAGGGTGAGTAAGAGACAGATGTTACACGGCCGCCGTCCTAACGGAGCTTGCGCAGGCGGCAGTTGTGCAGTTATTCGTCGAGGCTAAGAGACACCAGCCCTCTGCGATCTACGTCCCATCCCTTCTCAGTTGATGCGCCGCGGTTCACGACGTGGCACGTACGACCGTCCGTGCGACGCTTGACTCGCTGGATCCGACAGATCCCGTGCTTCTTCTAGCCATAGTCGATGGGTCTTTCTCGTCCTTCCCCCACGGCGTCCGTTCCTGGTTTGGAACTAAATAGTCTGTCAGAGTGTGGGAGCTTCGCAGAATGTGCTACCAAGGGTGAACTTATGGTTTGTTGAGCATCCTGTTGCATTCCGAAGACCGAGCTTTTGGGATGGCCGTTAGCACCAATGTTGATGTTAATTCCAACATACATGGAAACGGGGGTCAAAACAAAATATCGCACAGCAGGTTTAGTCGAAAGTCGCACACGACCACCCCTAAACTTCACGCACAGGGCTAAAAATAAAAAGTTGAATATTTTGGGTTTGCCATACCATGGGTCCGACTCCGGACCCCCCCAAAATTGATGCATTTGTCAAAGGCTATGATCGCGAGAGGGACGGCTGTAGACACGATCTCAGCGCGGTTCGGGAACGAGCTATATTTGGTAAGTACCTGTAGACACGATCTACAGTACGCATGTAAGGAAGTCGAGTAGACGAAATAAAGTAGGGTCTCACCTTAGCGCGGTTCGGGAACGAGCTGAGGTGTGCGTACGCTACGATACGAGAATATAAGCCCTCGAAAGGCAGGAACAAACGTATGTCACAGTAACTACACTACTGTATGTGTCAGGAATTGCTTTTCGCCACCTCCTGTTTCTGCCGCTTCTGAAGAGGAATGTATTTGTTTCGTTTCACTGACACTGTTTGTTGCTTTATTTAGGAGGATTAGCCTCACGTATGCCCCATGTCGTCGATTTGATCCCTTGTGGGATGCCGTATGCCTTTCATTTCCGTTCTTTGATTTAGCCGTTTATATGTTGATCTCCCGATCAGACGCTTCTTATTGGTGTTCCCACGTTATTTGATTACAGCCACTGGCTATTGCTTACCTTGATGTTAGACAGATCGCAGTGTTACTTGTGGTTTCCTGGCTATTGTAGCATGGAGTACGCATTGTACGCAGCACCTGGGTACAGGGTTTGTTATAGGGTTGAACTCTCACAGCTTGATCTGTGCACATTTACGATACAGTATATATAGTACGATACTTGCTGTAGCTAGTCTTTAGCTTTGATATCGACTTGGATTTCTGCTCTACAGAAGGCTCTTCGCCCAACTAGTAGCATACCAGACTGATAGTCAAAGCCTCACCGGTCACCATTCCGGCCCCGTCTTGACTTGGCCCTTGTTTGTTGGGTTGGGTCCTGACAGTATGAAGCAAAGTATCAAAATAGATATCTAGACAATGAGTCACGCGCGACGACGATTGAAGAGTCAGCGCAGCGCGCAGCCACAGCTTGACCGCGACTGACGGCATTATGATGGCTATGCATTACTAGCATATGCATTATCTCGGAGCATATCATGTATGGAACTCGGAAGACAATAGCGGGGCTGTCGATCCCACCACGCCCAAAATAGTCTCCTGCTCGGTTTACGGAACTAGAAGGCGCTCTTTATCTTATTCAAAAGCTTTGCAATGACAGCCAGTCGAAACTTTTATTTCCTTCCTTTGCGTTTCTGCATGCACACTCAAAGCTGCTCGGACTATACATGAGCAATTCGCCGGTCTTTTCTGATTCCCCTCGCGCATCCGCCATCTATCCAGCGCCGAATGAAAGTCCACTCCGGATAACCCACGGTGTGTCATATGTTTTAGCCTTGCGGCTTAGCTACTCACATTGGCTGGGGTACCATAGCACCGAGCTCGAGCGACAGCACACAACTGACGAGTTCTGACAAACTGTCCACTTTACAGGGAAGTGCGATCTCGGCGAGCCCACACCGCTCCGTTCGCAGCGAGCGGAACCTCATCCCCCTGTCCGCCTCTACACCCTCCCTCCGCGTCACACGACCTTTTTCCGTCTCGCCTGACGCTCACGATGCCAGCATAGCGGACGGATCAAGCAGTTCCCATCAATGCGTCTCCCTCGAAGGCGGCCGCGCATCCCCCGCAACAAATCACAGCGCCCGCACGAGCGCCATCGTCCATCCCCTCCTTCGCGAAGCCGTTTCCAACACCGCTCGAGGAATAGGCTCCGCGGCGACAGGCATCAGCCGTTCGAGCGATCCGAGCCGTCCCTCCTTGGCTGTACGTTTGGCGTTGGCAAGCAACTCCGACTCCCCGAAGAAACCTGGTCATGAAACGCCTCCTCCGACCGCCTCTTCTGCCCCGCATTCAAGGGCGACGACCCCGATCCATCTCTTCAGCTGGCCCGGATTTCACGCCTCCGGTGAAGATGCCTTCGTGCCCGTGGATCCGTTCAGGATTCGTACGCGCCTGCGCGGTCTCTCCTTCCACAGCCCTGATATACAGCATCACCTCCCACTCGACTCGACGTGCGGGGACTATTGCTGCTGTCCGCCTTTCCGATGCAAACAGGACAACAAATTCCTTGCCGTGCTTCAGGACGCTCGCTATTATATCATGGACACATTCCCCAGGCAATCGTACTTGCTTTTGCTTTTTCGTCTTCCTTCGTTGTATTTTTCTCGCATCGCAAGGCTGTACGAGGACGCTCAGCTGAGCAAGCCAGATCTGGAGCGCATGATCGAATTGTATTCCAACTCTCGCCTGCAACAACAGCAGCGGATGGTCCCGTCGAGCCCCATACCGCCCGGCGCCCACGCACACCCAGCTTCTTCCCTTCCTTTCCCCGACGAGTGGACGACCACCAACGCCTCTCCGGCGTTGGTGAGGTTCAAGCATTCCTGGGAGGCGCTCGTCGATTCCCTATTGCGCGAGTGGAAGACGCTCAATCTCGTCTCTGCGCTGCTTCATTCGTCCGTGGCAATCCTCTTTTTTTGTTTTGTTTTTTTCTGACGTTCCGCATCGATTACCGATCGTACTGTGCGTCGACAGTGCCATCCTTTCTATGTTTCAAAATCAGATCATGGCCACCGATCCTGTCGTCCGAACGGCCGCGCTCCTTTCGTTGATCTCGGCCATGATGAGTCTGTCGTATGGGTGCATATATATTGTTAGATTTGGAGCGATGAGAAGCATGTACAAGGCTACAAAATGGGCCGAAGTATGCACGAATGTGTTTTTTTTTTCGTCCCTCTGACCCCATTTGACAGGAGGCAGCAAGAACAACAACGTTTATCCTGTGGAACGTTTGGGTTCTGCTGGCGATGCCTGCTATCTGGCTTGCATGGTATGTCCTGGCCCGTCGAAAAAACACCTGTTTGTGACTGATCATCTCCGCCACGATCGCAATGTCCCTCATGTCACACACGAAATAAAATAAAATAAAATAGGTCCATGATTTTCTTCGTCGTCGCCATCCTGGCGTTCGTGTGGCGATACGGCAGCTCGACCGACCCCGTGTATCCGCCACAGCTGGGTTCCACCGCCACCATCGGCCCGCGCGTCGCCGTCTCCGTGCTCTTCGTTCTCGGGCTGGTCTACCTCTGCGCCATCATCAAGACGCTACACAACTACGGCAGGGACGTGGACGACGGGCTCTTCGAGAGGATGTCCGCGGGGAACCGTTCCGCAGCTGCGGCCCACGCCCACGCCCACGCCCA
>JBBPMV010000747.1:0-12130 GCA_038090495.1 Heimioporus retisporus | reverse complement strand
GACCAGACAACCCAAGTTGAGGTGAGGGCCTGAGCTCCCTGTCTGAGACTGGCTGCTTACCACATGGGGTCTGTTCTACAGGTCCTTGCTGCACTTGCTGACAATGCAAAGCACAACCAGCATGGGCATGTAGATGAGCATGGTGTCATCCAACACTGTCAGGTGGAGCTCTGTGCTGTTGGGGCCCTCACACTCATGTTTTTTGGGCACTTCCATGTCTTGGACTGTCCCCCTCCAAGCTTTGCTCCTGACTTCACAAACAAACAATATGGTGAGTATGGGTACTGAGAGTGGTACTCCCACCATGTGTTCTATGCTGGCTCTACCATAAAAAGGATGTCATATGACAGTAAGTTCCATGCCTTGCAGCTGGCTGATGGTGGTGCAGTGCTGATGAGAAACCTGTGCCTCTGCAGACCATCATGAGCACATCACCATCATATACAAAAAGAACAATATCAACATTATGAAGAAGACACATGCAGGCTGCCACTATGCTGCACTGACAGCATGTGCACATGGTGCCAGTGCAAGCAGCACCAAGGCCCTTGGTGGATGGAATGAGAGTGGGTCCTTTAATTCTGTCTATGACTGTGCATTCCCCCTGGATGCTCTGCTGGGGGCTGGGATGTACAATGGTTGCCATCCTGAGGAGTACATGCTGCCATGCAGCCATCTGGGTGAGCCCCTCTGCTAGTTGCCACTGCATGGCCTGATGGCTGCTGACATGCCTGCAACACTCCTCTCCCTCCCAGTTCCCCCTCAGGAACTTCTTACACAGATCTTCCCATTTGTAGAGTCTGCCCAAGCACAGCTGCAAGACTGTATTTGCAGGTCACCACTATCAAGCAACATCACCCTGAAGCAGTTCCTTGCTGTCCTTGCATGGTTTCACACTGTCCTTCTCCAGGATGGTGCCATTCTCTACTCTCTGTACCCCCAGCTCCCTGTCTTCCAGTTCCCCCCCTTCAACACATCCCAATTCCAGGTGTTTGCCAGCCAGTCAGTCCAGCAGGTGGCAAGCACAGAGGAGGCCTCTCGTCTTGCCTTCCAGAACCTCCCACAGCACCTCATCACAAGCCTGCAGGAGATGGTCACCAACCTCTCACTGGAGTAGCAAGCACAGCAGGCAGAAAATAAGGCTCTTCATCTTGAGCTGCAGAAGCACATTGCCACACAGAACATGCTGCTTAGTGAACTCTCCCAATGGCCAAGGGACCAAAGAGCTGTGAGTGGGAGGCCAGCACCAGGTATGTGTGTGTGCTGTTGCCACTGCCATATCAACAACCTGGTGAGCCCTTGACCAGTACTGACAGGCTGTCCTGCAACTGTCCATTTGCCACCAGTGGCACCCAGGCCCACACCAGACCCTTCTGCACAGCCAGACCAGACCTCCTCTGTGGTGAGTCCCCTCCTCCTTGGCAATTTCCATGAGCTGGTGGTCGCCAGCAGCTCCATTCCTTGATTTGACAGACCCTGGGATGAGCACCAGTTTGGTGGTGCTTCAAGATGGCATCCAAGACAACCAGGCTGAGTTGGCTGTCCAAGGGGGTCAAATCTCCCTGTTCCAAGCTTTGAGGCCTGACTCTGGGCCTCACCCCTCTGATTTGGAAGGCTTTGTCCCATCAGACCCATCCTTGGAGATCTGAAGCATGCTCACAAAATGCTATGACAGGCAGTGCCTTGATGCCCATCAGTGGGAGTGGAGAGGGGGGGATTGGCTGCCCTACTACTGACACCAGCCAGTCCACATGATCACAGAGGTGTGGACAGAGTATGCTGAGGGCCTGGGAGGACATCTATCCACCCAAGAGCTTGCAGAATGGTGGGGTGCAAAGTGGTGACAGAATGAGGGTGGCCTGAAGATTGAGGGGGGAAGGCATGCAAAGGTGATCACACTCATCCAAGATCTGGCAGCCAAGCCCAACTGGAATGTGCCCCTGGCACTCAGGTTCATCAAGGAGAAGTATGAGAATGACCTGGCCTATCTTGGCAAGGTCTGTGCATTCTGTGACTACCTGCAGAAGAACCATGGTGCAGGCTACAAGGCTGTCCTGGAGGCTGCTGCAAACTATCCCTGAGCCAAGGTTGGGGCTGCCACCAGATCAGAGGGCTCATACTGCATCCATCCACACTTCACTGATTCACTACTAATGCCTGCACTGTATACAAAAGTGATGGGACAGCCATGATCCCACTAGTCCATACTGTACACACCCATACATACAAGACATGAGCAATACTAATGCAAATGACTGGCAGTTCAATCATCCCTTGTCCTCCTCCCTCAGCCTTGAGAGCAGTGTACATGTGCCAATTCAGTCCACTTGGTTGCTGCACAGGTCAACAATGTGCTGCCTTGGTGAGGAACCCCCCTCGCCATACTTGCACAAGAGCGTGACCACCTGCTCTGCCTCAGACATCCACATAGCACCCACACCCAGCACCTGCTGGACCTCACTCTTCCATATCTGCCTTGGGCACCGCTTTCATCTGTGGTCACAGTCCAGAGTGACCTGCACCAGGGACACCATCCAGCTGTGATGCTCCAAGAACACAACAGCAAACCACCATGACACCACACTATTTGGGTTCATCTGCACATGGTGGTGCTGGCCCTGCTTGAATGCAGTGTAGCCATCCTGCACTTCAGCCTCCCCCTTCAGCCACTGAACAGCCAGGGGGACTGACATGGCCTCAGTTGCTGCAGCCACAGACAAGGGTGGCTGCTTTGTGGGCCCACAGATGGCCACTCCAGACCTGGATGGCAAGGCCATTGAGCCCAGGGCAACGGTAAGCTTGAGGGCATTGTCTGCTGGGATGCACATGGTCAGTACCTCGGTGTGGGCCATGGCAATGTCTGCATGGTCAGTGGCCACCCTCAGGCAGCAGCTGTACTTGGGGCACACCAGGTCAGGGTATGAGATCTCCTTGGCAGCTGGATCTGGCATGAGCAATGCAGCACAGAGAAGCCAGGTTGAGCGAGTGAGGGACAGGCAGCAGCCTACCTGTGATCTGAGGGACCTGAGCAGCAAGCTCATCAACCAGCTGCTGCGTGTCCACCCACCACTTGTGTGTGGGCACATTGACCCATCCAACATGCAGGGCCTTGACCATGTAAGCCTTCTGCAGGCAAGCCTTTTCACAGTTGGGGGAGATGAACGTCACATAGATGTCCATCTTGACCCATTCAGCCCATTCATGGGCATGGGCATAGTCACCAGCCCTGTCATCATCCCTGGGTGTGCTGGTGCATTGGTCATCCTCCAGCCAGATGCCCAGGCTGGCTCACCCACTGCCCACTGGGCCACTGGCAGGCTTGGCCTCCTCATCACCCAACTCTCATGTCTCCATGTCAGGCCATGGCCCAGGTCGGCTGCTAGGACAAGAGGGAGGAGAGAGCACCCAAATGACCTCCACCTCCCTCATGAAGCCAAACATGGGGTTGAGGAGGACACTGCACATCCAGCCCATGTTCATCTTCAAGGTGAGGTGGCACCTCCCATTGTGGTACAGCCACCTCTCAGGCTATTGCTGGACCATCATGACAAGCTCCTCATGGTGCCTGTTCTCCCTGTGTGGAACAAGGTGAGGTGAGGGCATGTGAGATGCAGGTGATGCAGGTTGACCTCAGTGGTCCCTTGCTTGCTTGCTCACCTGCCCTTTCTCTCTGTGTGGTGCATGCGGTGGGATTGCATGCTCACAGGTCATTCATGTCATACAGCACCTCGACCATCTCCCACACAATGGCCCACTTGTGGCCATCGATCATCCTTGTCTCAAGCATCATTGTCATTGTTGACAATGTCACTGCTGCTGCCGCTGTCATTGTTGCAGCCTCGCTTGCAGCAGTGGTCACATCGCCTCCCATCTGTGTTGCTTGGCTCATCTTGGGCATGGACATTGCACTCGTTCTGTCCAATTGTCAATGGTTGTGTGATTGTGGATTTTGGTGCAACAGTTGCGATGGGAAGGAGGAGAACCAGAAGGGGGGAGGGCTGCATGCATCATCCCCTGTTGTATGGTGGCTGCACGTGGGACGATGTCATCACCACCATCTTGCCACCCCCTGTCTGTGCATTCATGTTCGTTGTGCTCATTCCATTGCATTCGAGCATGAGTACATGGCATGCACAATGTATTTCCACTCATGGTATCACCCACACCACTGCTGCAATGACCGTGGGAATGGGGCCACTACATGTCACCCAGGTGGCCACCACAGGCCAAGTACATGCATCATATGATGGTGGAAGGAAATCCATGATATATAGAATGTGATTGTCCTTATTGATAGTCTCTTCTAACAAGGTGATTTCCTTGCAGATCAAATGGAGCTGGTCAAGGTGTGCTCTAACATTGCCTTTTTCTATGCATTGTAATATGTGTAGTTTGCACCATAAGTCTAATGCAATACCCTGGGAATGATTTTGAAACTTTTTTTTCCAACTATTCCACATGGCATTGGCTATGTTGTCATTTCAAATCCAGATGTAGAGTGAATCTGGAAGTGATCCTGCTAGTAGTGTGTTTATCTAGGTGTCCTCTTTTCCCACTCTTCTAGCTGTTCCAGGTAGGCATCAGTTTCTGCATGTTGCTGTGCCATTGGTGTCCATGAGGAATTTGTCCAACATGGGGGTTAACAGGGATGGTCTTTGTTCCTTTTAGAGCACCACCATAGCCCTTTGACATTATGATGATTTCAACACAGTCATGGTAAATTACCCAATTTGAGCCATCAGGTTTGAGTTGGGGAACATGGAGGTAGTCTTTCTGTTAAGCAGCTGCAATCACAGGCTCTACTGTCAGAAACTAATATATTGGGGGGTAACAACTATAACACACCTGGAGTCCACTGTCAGAAACTAAGGAAGCAGACAGTGAACTCCAACTGATAATGTAAGTGGAAAACAGAAGTAAATAATGTGCTACAATAGTACCACAGTCAAAGAGCTCCTAAACAAGAGGGGCTGATGACAAAGTACAGCATGCACAATCCACATGCACAACACAATCACATGCAATGTGCACAATCACATGCAACACTTTCATGGTTGTTGACATGTTGGGGTTGAGTGCAAATAAGCTTTTTCATTGGAGGAAAAATTAATAAGCTACAGGACTCACAACCTACTTGTAAGTAGCACAAGTTCAGTGGACTGACAAGTCAACTTTATGTATTACTGTATCTACAGCAAGTAGTACAAGCTGTGGTACAGTTAGTGTATATATGAAAATAGAGTAAATATGTATTCTATCTTAGTGAACAGATGAGTCAACTGGAGTGGGTCTACTATGTAAGGCAAGAAAAAATAGTTGTGATTATATAATATATACTAGCCCATTTGGATATGCTCTGATAGAGACCAATTACTGGCCTGAAGTGTAGCTGACTGATAGTGGTTATAAGCATCACTGCCACATAGGTAGCTTGAAGGAGTTAAAGTCAATATGGTGAGATGAGAAACTTGAGTACAATACAAGAATCCATATGATACCAATACTAGTAGATGTCAATACTATTTGATAATGTATCTTCTTCCTCAGCCACTATAGTCTTCAGCACCTCATGAACACCATTTCCATTCCCACTCTTCAGAACCATAGTAGCAAGAATCTGGCTACCAACTAAGTAGCACAACATCTCTTGTTGAGGTGTCAGCCACCTTTTAAGGCTTGGTCTTTCCTTCTTGAGGGAAAATTTTAGGATTTGAAGCCAGGGATCTGCTGAGAAGGAATGCCCAGTGGAGCCCACTTTTCAGGCTCTGACATCACACCTTCAGGTGCACATCCATGCACCCCCTGTCTCCATCCATCATGCAACATCAACCCATGCACACCACCCCTCATAGAGGATCTGCATAGTCTGGCCTGCCCACCCTCTCCTTTTGTTGTGTCTCTTTCTCCTTTTTGTTGTGTCTTGTCATATCTCTCCTTTTGTCATATCCCTCCTCCTTTGTTGTGCCCCTGTTGTATCCCCCCCTTTTTTGTGTTCTGTATGTGCCAGTTTGGCTTGTGTAGTGTGTGTCTTGCCTCCTTGGGCTTGTTTTCTGTGTGGCATGTCTCCTCCCTCTGGGCTGGTCTGCTTGTCAGTGTGAGACTGGCCTCAGAACCACTACTCAACCCAACCTGGATTGCACATACATGTGGATGGCATGGGCACAGGCACCCCACTTCAGGGTGGCCCATCACACTCCCCCCCCTCACCCTACCACTGACCACATCAAAGAGCCAGAAAGGACTTTTGTCAGAATGGAGTTGATATGGTTGTGTTGTTTGGTATCTGTCAAGCTGCTGGAAGAGAAAGTCCTTGGGACTGACAAGGGATGGATGAGCCACTCTTATTACAGTTCCCAAAAGGCAAGGAGATGGGTATTAATATGCACAAGGCTGGAAGTAACTGTTGCATGTGATTCCACTTGCATGTGATTGTGCATGCTGCACTTGGTCATCAGCCCCTCTTGTTTAGGAGCTCTTCTACTGTGGCACTATTGTGGCACATTGTTTACTTTTGTTTTCTGCTTAGATTACCAGTTGGAGTTCATTGTCTTTGCTTTCTCAGTTTCTAACAGTGGACTCCAGGTGTGTAGGAGTTGTTACTCCTCAATATCTATGTTTCTGACAGTGGACTCCAGCCTGTGATTGCAGCTGATTGCAGCAATTTTCAAAAATTCATGGCAAGTTGCAAAATTTCCCAACACTTCTGTTGTCATGTGCCCAGGACCCTGGATGTGGCTTTGGCTAATGTAATATAGCATTTTTATTTGTCATAGACCAGCATGTTGTCACCATTTCAACTTTTTTTTTTTTTTTAAATCCAGTTTTTTGTCCTTGTGGGGTAACAAACCCTATGTAGGACATAACATGTGCTAGGTACAAAAGGGGCACCCATGCCCCTGCTGCATCCCTGACTCTGTGAATGCCCTAGTGAGCAATGTAAGGTCGGTCCCTAGTCCCACCATTCCTACTGGCTGGTTTTAGACATGCGAGTCTCCTAATCAGCAGTGTCCTGAATGGTAACTGACATGAAAGAGAGGGGGACAACTGACGTGACATGACAGTAACAAGTGCAGGCCACTATGTGGCTTGGCATGAAGAGGGAAGAGGGGTGCAGTATGGGAAATAAATGAAGCATACAGTGAGCTCAAAAACCCTTTCCATGTTTGCAACAATTGCAGTGCATGATGTGTACTGCCACAGGCCATGGGAATCACACTTAGCCTTGGTGGAGTCATAGATAGCCCATACCCTTGGCTACAGAATCGCTCCCAGGGTCACGTGATTTGGTTCACACGCTGTGGAGATATGAATATTTTAAAACAGCAACACCATGGAAAGGGTTTTTGAGCTTTTGAATTGACAAGGGTATTTGAGTATTATTAGTACTTGGTATAGCCTCCTTTTGCCCTAATCACTGCCTGAACTCTCCTAGGCATGCTTTCAATCAGTTTCTGATACTCCTCCACTGGTATCCTTTTCTATTCCTCCTGAACTCTATCCCACAATTCATGAATCCCATTAGGGGGGTTTTCATGCTCTGCAAGCCTCCTTTTGAGCCATCCCCAAAGATGTTCAATGGGGCTTAGGTCAGGAGACTGTGCAGGCCAATCCATGGTCCTGAAATCCTGCTCTTCTAGTCACTTCTTGACTCTTTTGCAAGTATGCTTGGGATCATTGTCTTGCTGGAAGATGGTGTCAGGAGGATGAAAACCATAATGCTCCAAGGTTTGCTGAAGCTCATCCCTCAAAATTTGAAGGTAGAGGTCCCCATCCATCCTACCATCAATCTTTGTGGCAAATCCAATCCCTTTCCAAGTCATACAGCCCCACATCATCAAAGAACCCCCTCCAAACTGGAGGGTTCCTTGAACCAGCCTATCACTAAGCCCCTCACCTGCCCTTTTCCATGCCCATTTATGTCCATCTGATCCTAGACAATTAATTTTGGTCTCATCTGACCATATTACCCTCTTCCAGTCCTCTATAGTCCAATCCTTGTGAGCAATAGCCCAATCCAAACAAGCCTTCTGATGTCTGACCAATAGAATGGGGCGTTTGGTCTTGACCACAGCTTTCATGCCAGATTTCTTCAAATGAAAATGAGTGGTACTGACAAAGAGAGGTTGGTTGATGATATTGGTGAGGGCTTTGGTCACCTGGACTGCATTATCAGCTCTACCAGAGGTGATCAGATGCTGAGCATGCTGAATATTGGCAGGGGTAAGCTTGGAAGGATGACCTCCAACATCCTTAGGAAGGGTAGAATGCATCCTGGATTGAAGTTTGTATATAGTAGAAGGGCTAACACCAGTTTGCTTGGCAATGGCTTCACTAGAATGGTCAGCATCAAACAAAGAGAGAATGGTGTTTTGTTGGGTAAGGGAGAGGGATCTGACCATGATGTGGATGGGAATTGAGGGGTGTGTGAACTATTTTAAACTCAGACATACAATTTGGATGTATATCTTTGTTTGTATCAGCAAACAAAAGCAATTTCTCTATGATTTCACTATGATTCCAGTCTTCAACTCAAAAGCTCAAAAACCCTTTCCATGGTGTTGCTGTCTTAAAATATTCATATCTCCACAGTGTGTGAACCAAATCACATGACCCTGGGAGCGATTTTGTAGCCAAGGGCATGGGCTATCTATGACTCCACCAAGGCTAAGTGTGATTCCCACAGCTTGTGGGAGTACACATCATGCACTGCAATTGTGACAAACATGGAAAGGGTTTTTGAGCTCACTGTAGGTAGAGAGAGGGTGCCCTCAAGACGACTGTGTGGGATGATTTTTGGCATGCTGCATGTCATAGGTGTCCCTAGTCTCTTCCCCTGACTTATCCTCCTGTTTGCTTATCAGCAAGTTCCTTCTGTGATTGACATGTGGAAGCATAGTAGCTATTGCATTCATTGGGTGCATGTGAGGTGGAAACGCTTGGTGGAGTCTATATAGTGAAGGAGTGGGTCAGTTGCATTATGATTAGTGAGGAGATACTTCAGGTCATTGGCTCTACAGCCTAGTTTACATGTGAGTGTATGTCTTTCATGGGTGTATCTTTTGCAAACCATTTCAACTTGTGATGTTGTAGATGGCATTGGAAGCATAGTCCTTGTCTGAAGCATTGCTTCTATTCCTCAGGAGTTAACCTGTCTATTTGGATAGCATCAACATCCATAGCATTTAGATCACATGCAGGGCAGTGATGTTGGCAATCAAATGTTTGATGGGGGCAGCATGAGAAGAGTGATTGTAGCAGGTGATGTCATCAGCTTTCTGGAATTGGACAAAGAAGTGTGTGATTTTGGAATACCATTCCTCAATCTTTGAAGGGATGATGTTATGCTTGATCTGGGTAGGAACAAGTGTAGGCCCAAAGAACTAAAGTGTAGGGTCAAGGGTTTGATGTGTAGACAAGGTATTTGTCACTAGGGTCAAGGGTTTTGCCAACAAGGACATGTAGTTGGTGGTTTGAATGTAAGTCTACCTACTGAAAAGGTAGCAGCAAGTTACAATGAGGGGAGCAAAGGAGGAACAAGGTAGATTGAGCAGGACTAAGCTGGAGTACAAGGAATGAAGTACTAGAGTTTATATACTACACAATAGAAGGTCATGGAAGGTTGTGGAATATCCATGACCAAGCAAAGAATATTTGAAAGGGAAGAGAAGCAAAGATAAGAAAGATGAAGGTGTGTGGTGAACACATTGCACATTCTAGAGCACTCTATTGAAGTAGAAACATCAGGTTAAGCCAATGATGACAAACAGAGATGACAAAGGAAGAAAAGGAGAAGAAAAGAATAGAGACAAATTGTAACATTACCCCCAGAGTAAATTCAAAACCATAATGAGAAATAAAGAGTATAGAAAGAAAAGATAAACCACAAGTCCATGTAGCAATCAGCACCTGACAATCCAGTCATGTTGGCATAAGCAGAGGTGTTGTCGTAATTTGGATATCCCCATTCTTCATCAACATCTAAGGATCCTTCAGTTGGCATTCTAGATTGATGACAAAGTTCAGCATTAGATCTGGGAAGACATTGGCAATGATGACGACCAGGGGAGGTGGGATAGGGAGGGGGTTATGTGGAACAGGAGAAGAGAGATACTGTGCAAGGGGACACATGGAAGAGGAGGCTCAAGACCTGTGAGCACCATGAAAGGAATGAGAGGATGAAGACAAGGAAGATGGAATGAGAGTGGCCAGTGTTCATGGATGGATACAAGGGCACTGGTAAACAGAGTGCCCAGGGGCATGCTGGTTACAGTGGGAGCAGCAATAGTAGATGCAATTGGGTCAGGTGTGGAAGATGTGGTGCAATGAAAGCAAGCCTGGTTGTAAAAAGGGTAGGTACTGTATCAGGCAAGGGGTGATTCCTTTTGCCTTCCCAGGCAACCTCTGTCCATTCAAGAGAGGCCAATTCCTCAGTCATTAATGGTTCACTAGAGGCCTCAGGAGAGGGTTGATTAGTAGTAGATCTTGAGTTTAAATGTTCCATATAGGATTGAATGTCTGACATTAGATCATCCATCTTCAGCTGGTGCATCATGGATATGACAAGGTCTCACAAGGTGTGGAAGGTGTCAAGGATGCAGAAGGAGTGATGCATGCAGGCAGTGTCATTGGCAATGAGGTCAGCATGGGTGTAGAGGCTGTGAAGTTTGTTGTAAATAAGAAAAAGTGAATGAAGGGGGGAAGAAGGTTCTAAATGGTTATGAAGGGCAATACAAAGGTTGGGGTTGTCAAGAACAGAGAGCATATATCCCTGTTGAATCAAAGAGAAAGGGTCACAGCAAACATGTGAGGCAAAAGGAGGAGGATTAACAACAGGTTCAATAGTGATGGGAGAGGGAGGCCAGGATTTATCCCAGGGTAGTGCTGCTGTGACTCAGCTATTCCTGAGCTGGCACCAACTTCCAGCAGCTCACACATGACTCAACTTTAATAGCCAAGTGACATAATAGTACCTAGCTTGGCTTGTCTCATTGCACAGCTTGCAAACAACTTACAGAAATCCAGCTTGAGCCAACTCCAACCAACTGGAGCCAGTCACATTACATACTAAAGGTAGTACATGAGCCAAAATACATAAAGACACCACTGCAATGGTCAACCCTCCTCATGTCCAACTGAACCTTGAAACAAAGAAACAAAATGTTACATCTGAACATGTAGTTAGTGCACTGGTAATGCAGATGTTTGAGTACTCACTTGTAAAGGACACCTTGCACAATTTCACAGGTTGTATTGCTTTTTATGTTGCTGTTTTTGAACTGGCAAGGGCTGTGACTCTACCTCAACATCCTGGGGCAGACAATGTTGAGGAGTGTTGACAAGAGTAGTGCCATGATGAGGTATGACTTGGTTTGGACTGTTAGGCACAGTTGGTCCAGTGGTGGTACTGTAAAGATCTTGTTTGATCCACAGTCAAGCTTGAACAGTAGGTAATGCAGGAGCTGCTGTTGGAAGCAGACAGTACAAGTAATCACAATCAGGTGGATCTGAAAATGGTAGCATACAACAATAAATAAGAGTTTGCCAGAACTGGAAGGCTGTGGATGTCACACAGCTGCTCAACAACTGTTGTCTGCTTGAGTACAAGTACAGTAGCTGAACCCTTGAGTTTCTTGCAGCTGTGGACTTGCAACCATGGGAGGGATCCACATAAAAGATAGATTAGCACGTACACAATGACTCAATATTGTCACAGTGGCTTGTCTCACCCCCTTGACAGTTGGTGATGGAAGCAAATGCTTGCATCCCATTAAGGCCACATTTGAGATGAAATGGAATGTGTTGGCCTGTAGTGATGTAGTGATATCACTTGGAAAGACTGAAATTGATGAGAAAAATAGTTAGAGATTTATCAAGTCCCACAAGGATGTTGTGGGGTTGGATGTCCCCATGAAGATAGCCTTGAGAATAAATGTGCTGGAGTCACATTAGCTGAAAAGTTGGAGTTGTAAGTGTGTAATACACCACACTATGTTATATTGCAGCTGTTACGCTTGGTCCGGGTAGGAACGAGCGTAGGCTCAAAGAACTAGAACGTAGGGTCAAGGGTTCGAGGTGACAATGGGGTACTTGCCCTATAGGGTCAAGGGTTCTTCCTACTAGGACGTATAGT
>JBBPMV010000745.1:0-12142 GCA_038090495.1 Heimioporus retisporus | reverse complement strand
TGGCCGAAAGACGCCCAGACTGACAGTGCAGGCTGTGGAGGGAGATATGGCGGCCCTGAAAATGCCGGTGTGTCGCACACCAATTTCATACATCACGGTGCCGGCATATTTAACTTTCTACGAGGGCGGACCGATGGTGGTTGGAACTCCTTCCCTTGTGCATTCGGCGAACCGTCGAGCCGCGGCTTTGCAACGGCATCATCGTTATCATAGCATACAAGACACTTGTTTTGTCCGAGTTCGTCCGTGGTGCTCAAAATGTTGGGGCTGGAGTGTTCCTGGCACCGCCTCTGTGGAGATGGCCGCTGGGGGTTACGTGTGTAAGTGACTTAAAACCAATCAAAAGCACGTCAGGCGGTCTTGTCTTCGCTGTCTGTCCATGACTTCTCTCCAGCAATCCATCGAAGGAATTCGGCAAAGCAATTACGCATCTCGTATGCTCACCAAGATTACTCTGGCCGCTGAACCGACCATTTTTCCTAGTTGTCTTTCTCACCGCGATTGGGTATGATTACAGTATGTCACGCGGTGCATCTCGGGGATGTATCCTTTTCATTCGATAAAATTTTAGTCCTCACATTTTCGGATGAGGTGGGAGTAGCTCAGTGAATCAGGCAATGGTTGACAGTCTTTGCAGATAGAATATATATGGGTCAGAGAATCGTTACCTCGCGCTTATCGTATATTTTGAAACGTCCTTAGAACCGGCGCTGGACATGGGTCTCTACGATATTTGTTCTCGTGTGCATTTTACTTGAGTCCATGGACGTACACTGATCATTGGCCCTTAGACTCGGTATCCCGCACTTTTGGGGGTTATGTACGCCTGTGCGCGCTACAGCCCACACAATTAATTGATGCTGTCTAGATCCGATGGCCTCAGTATGTTTAAATGTCTTCTAACTTGATTTGATGGAGTAGCTCGCATTAATACAAGTTGGAAGTTCGTTTCTACCTGCTTCTAAAACGGTGACGCTCGGTAACACCTCCGACCAGCAAACATACTGAAGCTTCCGAATCACAGACGTGCGTGTTTTCCTTGCCTGTCAATCATTGCACCTCCTCCGACGGCCCGACGGTTGCATAGTTGTGAGTGTATTTGTCAAGTATTTCCCCAAGTCAACTCACTTCCAAGGGCACATCAAAGGCGCGATCACTACTGCCTTTGTCGTGTGGTGTATATCATGCTTTGCCGGCGCTGCAGATCGTGAGCCCCATACCTTTCTGAGAAACGAATTACATACGTAGATGCAGTGACAATGATACTCCGACTCTGGGCGTTATACAATCGCTCAAAGTTCATCGGTGGTGCCCTTTTCGCATTGTACGCAGTCGAAATCGCGGTACTTCTGATTTATTGTATCGCCGCTACCACTCAAATAGCTGGGAACCTGGGTACGTGAAACTGCTTGCATTGTGTATTCTGTATAACGGGATCAGTGCTTTTCTCTCAACGCAGTATCCACTGCTCGAGTACTTGACTTTTCGATATGCACAATTCAAGAAGGGCCACTCATTCCAACCTTTCTTTTGGCCGGTGCATTGATCGCTGTCAGCATCACCATGTATCTGCTCACCTTTATTCGATGTATCACGGAGTTGATCCGAATGTACAAGTCAACCAAGCGCGTCCACCTGGATCTTTACATGAAATTTCTCGTGAAGGAGGGCACGATGTACTTTCTCGTGTATGTCGTCCTTTTATTTCCTCTTGTATGTAATCTCGCTGATGCGGCAAACAGCGTCCTGACAGCCGTCCTCTTCGATGTACTCGTTTACACGAATAGTATTTCGGTGCACGGATTACAGGATATCCTAATGGCGATCGGATGTATTACTGCGACATATACGCTCATCCCACGGTTCATTATGAACCTACGGAAGCTGTATGCCCGCGATCTGGCAGAGAGAGGCGGAGGCCATATCGACACAGCGTTTGGTTTCACGTCAGCGCCCGGAGAGGTCACTGCTGCGAGCACGATGGTGTTCGCGGCGCCCGAACAGTTCGAGGGGGTGGAGGAGCATCTGGCCGAAGAGATTTGGGTAGAAGAAATGCATGTCGTTCCCAACGTCGATTGTCCTGTGTGAGCGACTTGGCGATGGCGACCATGTGCTATGGTGTCAACCCCTTTCATGAGAAGACGACGTTCATTGTTGTATCTATCTATACAAATATATATTGCTCACACACGGGAACTTCGCTCGGCTGGGTCACACACGCGTCTGTCGATAAAGTGTTTCACGTCACCATTTTCAATGACCGACGTCATCCAACCACACCATGGGAAGCGCGGCGCGCGTCGACGCCTCCGTCAACACGAACTCGAAGAACGCCAGCGCGGGCCACGCCTCTGGCTGCCGCATCCGCCGCTTGCCGTCCTCCTCGATTTTCCACGCACCATAAAGCGACATCTCCACCCTCAATCGCACGAGCCCCGCATCCACGAGCGGTTCGAGCGCGTCGAGGAACCCGCGGACATACTCGTTCCGCGCGTTGACGTAGATGCGGCCCATCTTGATCTCGAGCGCGTACACGGGCAGGTGTCGTTGCGCGAGGAGCATAAAGAAGCGCTCGTATTCGGACACGCTCGCGAAGCGATCCTGGTGCTCGATCGTCACGGACCTGAGGTAGGGAGAAGAAATCCGGGACACGATGTCCGCAGCCCTGCGCG
This sequence comes from Heimioporus retisporus, assembly GCA_038090495.1. Lineage (NCBI taxonomy): Eukaryota > Fungi > Basidiomycota > Agaricomycetes > Boletales > Boletaceae > Heimioporus > Heimioporus retisporus. Next base: position 9,470 of record JBBPMV010000745.1, on the reverse strand, counting down.
GGCCCTCGCAGATGGACAACGTCGCCACGCGGGGGAATGTACCGTCCAGCACGCCCGTCTCGCTTGGCTGGAAGGACACCTCCGAGCTGGAGCGGAGGGAGATGCCGAGTTTGGATATCGGAGAGGTGGAAAGCAGGCGGGAGAAGCTCTGGAGGTCGACAGGGCGCAGCATGTTGGCGATAAGGCAGACGGTGTGAAGCTTCTTGAAATTCAAGGGCCGCAAGGCTGTGTCGGAACACAGTCGGTAGATTCCAACGAGGTAGAGTTCCTGCAACAAGGGTGCGTCCTGCGCAGCTTGGCTCAGGGCAAGCTCCGCGCGGCCATCTAGTACGAGGGCATGCTCGGGGTAAATAGAGAGGGAACGGAGCGAGGACGGGAATATTTTCATCCCTGGTGTCAGTGCGTTGAAGAGATAGCAGCGCAGGGAGGTCAGTTTAGGAAAAAGGTCTACGCCAGCTCGAATGGCGACGAGTCTCTGGTAAAAAGCGCGGTCGAGGTAGTCCTCTCCTGGGCGGATACGTCGTACGCGACGCGCGTACGTGTCGAAGAGCTTCCATTCATCTGAAGGGGGGCACTTGATAAGCGCCAACATGGCCGTATTGAACCTCAGGTCCTAATGACAGCTAAGCTGTCTCTCGGACGGCGTGCTGCGGGAGTAGCTTACCCAGATGTCTTGGACTGGCTTGGGTAGCAAGGGCACAAGAGGGGCGAACGAATCCATGTCTGCCCAGAGGTAGTCGAGCGCTGTGTCGGACATATCCTTCGAGGTATATGCGAGGGCTGCCATTGATCCTTTATCGTCAGTTAGATGGTCAAGAATTGCGCACAGAATTTCAGAGATATAGAAAACGCGACCAGAGACGTTCATCATGGTGGTATGAGTGTTGGTATGGTATCGATTTCGTTCACAGCCTTCTCTACCCCAGTCGGCAACGCATATGAGTCGTTTCAAGTATTTGCCCAGAACGGAAAGTGGAAAGCGATGATGATGACGTCATTAGGTATGTATCTATAGCATTACGGGTATCGTGGAAAGATGTAATGTAGAAAGAAGGCAACAAAAACATTCTGCATAACAAAGTCATAAGGTCACATCCTATCTTGGCTCAGGGTCCACCACCAGATGCTGCGGCCCTCCGTTGTCTCGCCTCCTTGTCCATCCTCAGTTTTTCCACGTATATAAAAGTCAGGACGACGAGATCCAACATATGTTCTGCTTGAGGTGCAATTTCCAAGCAGGCACTTCTCCGCTTCCCAATGATTCCGAGGGTTGCTCTGTGGTAACGTGCGATTTCGGTTCGTGACTCGTCATCGAGCGAAAGCTGTAAGAATGTGAGATCGCATGATCAACATTCAATTTTTGGGCACCCACCACGACGTCCCGACTATACATATCCCATCTATATTGGCGACCATCTGGCCCAGTAAACGTGCGTTTCCTATATCCAGACACGTAAACGCGATATTGACGCATCACGGGGCTAAGAAGCTTACCGTCCAAAGAATCCGTGCCTTGGGAGGAAGATGTTCGATTCCAATTTCGTGCCTCCGAGCGTGAAAATCGAGGAACCGATGCAATGCCAATCGATGGAGCCCACGACTTCGATTGGGTCTGGGGTTTCTGGCTTGTTGGACGCCTCGCCCGTTTGTCTGCTGATGGTCGTCGTACGCACGCCGAGACGGAAGGGTGTGGCACTCTTGAATACCGGGAGTCCGCGTTCGTCCGTGAAGACGGTGTTGCGGACACTTTCAGAGGAAAGCGTGAGGATCATGATGTGTTGGGGCGTGAGTGGTATGTGGGGTTCCGGGAAGGGAGTGTGTTGATGGGCCTTGTGAAGGTTGCGCACCCATCCCTTTGACCTTGCTCCAATGACTCATGACGTAGAATCATTGTAGGATGCATCCAGCGATGCGGTGCAGATACGCTCCGCCAAGCTAGCACAGGCTCTGTCGAATAGCAAAAATTACGGGATATGCGGTATTTAATTGATGCGAAAGGAAGGAAAAGCTTCTAGATGGAACGAAATGTAACCAAATTAGTGTTGGCAGTAAACTCACGCTTGCCCCTAGCCTTTCTAAACAGAAGATTGGATACAGCAGTTCGTCAGCGCACGCCGCACGCATGCACAAAAGGCAATGACTTTGCGGCAGTGTTCCGGCCAGTGAACGAGGGTTCGACGACGTTTACGATACGAGAAGCAAATGGAAGTCTGGGCGTGGCTTGCCGCATTCCCACACCTAGAGACTCGGAGCTATAGCCATCCACACCACTAGTAAATTTTCCACTGCCAAGTGAGAGGATCCACATCACTCCGACGATCCGACGGGATAAGCTTCTCTGGACAACCTCGAAGGCTGTTCAACATTAACTCGGAATGGCGTACAGCCACGAACGTCTATAAGCTCGGTTTCAATCGCTTACGTACGTTTTTGGTATCGGAGCTTCAGAAATGCGGTGCGATCGCTCATTGGATACGGATCACGTGACACGGCATTCGCCAGATTGCTTTCTGCTCCGCGTTCCCTCCCATTTACATCCCAGGAGAATGTCTGCGGATGGGCGTGAAGACGCACAGTTTATATGTCGGGGCGGCGGCAATGCTAGACCATAATGGTGCCAAGGTGACAGGGATGAGATATGCTCTTTCACTGACACACACCAACATGACACAGCTGATGAGAGCCAGATGACTGGTATGCTTGCATTGAACGACCGGGCGGCAATCCTCACAGAATTCTCCCTTGCAACTTGGCCATTATCCGGTCACAGGAACCCTAAGGCGGCTTTGCGGCTTCATCGCCTTTCGACGCTCAACATTCTGACCACATGGGTGTACCGATTTTGCGGCCACTCATGGCCCTCTCTCCCGGCGTCGTGCTCAGATGATCCACCATTGACACGTGAACGGGGAATGCTGTTTTCTTCAGGCTCACTCGCACAGTCGTCTCGTGCCCTTGACCCGCTCTTCCCTGTTTTGCCTAACAACCTGGATATGTACCATGGTATCACCTACGACTGTCGCCCTTGGGCATTTTTCATACCTCATCTCCACCATGTACTGTCCAGTAAGGTGACAGTGAATTGTCGTCACCTACTAGGGTGACATAGATGGCATTGACTGGTTATCACGGGCACGAATGTTGCAATCGATTGACTGAAAATTGTCTATCATCTCGATGGTCCCGCCTGTCTAGAGCGATCCCGTTGGTCGTACTTTCCTTTTGGATCCCGGTCGCTCTCTCTATCCCGGTAGGGATCGCTACGACCCCGGTCTCGGTCCCTGTCTCTACGATCCTTGCGGTCTCTGTCTCTGTCATCATAGTCCCTTGTCCTCCGTCTGCTATCCTCTCGGTCACGGTCACGGTCCCGTTCTTTTCCTCGGCCCCGATCATCGTACGCACTCCTGTCCCGATCCTCATTCACCCTCCGGGATGGTGAGCGCGAGCTTCGTCTAGAAGTCGTCCCCGACCTGCTGGACTCGTTCGCACTCTCCCTCCTCGCCACAGGGATGTAACGCATATCACGTCCCTTGGACTTCTTTTTCCCGCCCCCATCGTCTTCCACCTCACGTTCCTTAGCACCGATGCCCAACAAGGCGGGGCGCGCTTGTGGGAGATAGAGCTCCGTCAGCGCATTCTTCCGCTTCTTGGGCGCAACAGCGCCATCCGTCCAACCCATCCCGCGGAGCATCGCTGCCCCGAACGCCGATATGGGCACACGTTCATAGTCGTCTGCGGTCGCCACGTCGGGCAGTTCGTGCACGTCTTGCTTGAGCGCGTCGGCCTCCGAGAGGGGGGGTACGGGAATGATGTCGACGATGGGTGCAGTGTCGGTATCGCCGGCGAGTATCGCGCGGAGGGCCCGTTGGTCCTCCGTCTCCTCGACTTGCTCGGTTGACCGTTCGACGACGACCACTTGGTCGACCGATTCAGCCTCGAGGGTGGTGACCTTGCGGTGGATTTGTAGACCGACTCGTTCAGGACCCGCGTTGATGGTGTCTCGCGTGCCGAGACCACCGACGCTCCCGTCTGCGCCGGTGGGGGCAGCGTCGGGAATAAAAGAGGGTACGGCTGGTTGTACCCGCGCGCAAGCCGCGCGACGTCGTTTTGCCGCTTCGCGCCAGTCCGGATTCGGCTGGGTGGGGATCACGAGGGGCGAAGACGCCGCCGCCGTCTTTTTCTTATGCTGTGTGCTGGGGGACGGCTGACGTGAGTCGACTTCAATGAATGTGGACGACAAACGCGGATGAACGCACCGCCGAGTTCCTTGCGAGTTAAAGCGGCCCTCATCGCTCGAGTCGGTGCGGTCGCCGTCCTCGTCGCCGGTATCGGCGCCGTTGGCAAAGACGATGCCGGTCTCGCCATCGCTGTCCGAGTCGCCCCCCGCGAGGGGGCTCTTCCCGACGTGACGGGGCGCTCTGAGCGAGCCGTCCGACGAGGCGGGGGTGGGTCGACGGACCGTGAACGAGACGGTGGCTGGTGGCATGAGTTCAACGCGTATTTGCTTAGTCAGCATGACTCTTCCTTGTACGATGCTCCTCCGACGGTCCCTGTCCACCCTCGCCAAAGCACGCACCGCCCTCGTCCGCGCGCCCACCCCGCGCGACCTCGCATCCCAGGCGCTCGACGTCGACCTCGTTCCCCCAGACAGCATCCACGTCTCGCTCACCGCCCGCGCCGCCGAGGTACGTCCGTGGCTTTGACGCCACGCCACGCCGATTTGACTCGGACGGGATCTTACAGCAACTCCAACGCATCGCCACGCGCGAGCGCAACCCCGACGTCGCACTGCGCATCGCCGTCGAGTCGGGCGGGTGCCACGGATACCAGTACAAGCTCGACCTCGCGCGTGCGTTTGCGCCGGACGACTAGTGCGTACTCTGTACCTTGTATCCGTCCCCTGTCTCAGCCGATCCAGTCATCTCACCCACCCGGATATCCGTCCGTCCAACGTCGTCATCGATGCGGTGTCGCTGCCGATGCTCAACGGGTCGACGGTCGACTATGCGACGGAGCTCATTGGGAGCTCGTTCCGTATTACAGAAAACCCGCAGGCCAAGGGCGGATGTGGGTGTGGTGTCAGTTGGGAGCTGAACGATTAGACGTCGAAGATCGACACCCCTCCTTTGTGAGCTACGCTCACACAGCCCCAGACATCGGAATCACCGGGCGCAATTCGTTTACAGGATGGTAAACCACACGTACATCTACTGTATAGTGAAAACGAATACCATTGCGAGGACGATTCATCCTGCCCGGAACAATAATCAACACTCATGACAGATTCAACGCCATATCCCAAAACGCCTTTTCAAAATGTACCGTCCTATCCCAGATCGAAAACCACTCGTCATACCGTCGCTGCGACGGTGCGTCTTCTTCTACCAGACGTTCCATCCAAGCTACAGGCACCGTCAGACAAACATCATGAAAAAACACACATTGCTCACCCAGTCCGGAAGCCACGTCCGCCTGATACCGCTCCCCAGAATATCCCTCCATCCACTCGCGGTATGGATTTCCCTCCCATACGACCCATGACGCTGGCTTTTGTGCTTCCTTTTTTAGCCATAGACCTACTTCGCCGTACCCCAACAAGCACGCAGCCACCGCCATCACGAGCGCGCTCACGTCCCCTGGATCACGACTAAGTTATCGGGACACCCACGCGTTCCGGACATACCTCGCAGTCCCGTGTCGATGAGGAATGCGCCATACGCGGTTGTCGCAGGCGACTCGGGCGTCTTTTCCAACCCTTCCAGCGTCATCCCGTACCGCGTACAGAACGATGCGTGTATCGCCTTCTTTTTCGACGCCAACGACCTCAGCGGATCACCTAACCGTGTGCCGTTCAGGGGACGTCAGGCGACTGGGAGACGAACATACTGATCGCCCTTGAAAAATCAGACGAAATTTCTTCCGAAATACCGAGAATCGTCCTGGCTGCGCTGTAAATCGATGTGTAATCGTTGGATTTGGACGCCAGTAGCCTGTATGCGCGCATGCTGAGACGATCTCCGACGAGAGAATCTGCACCTACCCATATGCCCTTGCATAATACTTTAAATACAGATAGTCCTGTCTGCTCGAGTGTCACAGGTCATGGTTCGTCCGCACAAGCAATACGCCTTACTGGATGAAGTGTTGGAAGCACCGAGGGTCCAGAGTTCCCTTGCCTAGCTGAACTACGAAATCGTGGCGGACGTATTGCTTCCATACTGTGGCCGTGGTTTGAATAAACTTTAACGTCAACGGATATGGGGTTTCTGGCGTTTGTCTGCGAAGAGTTTAGAAACAGCTACTGAGAGAACGACGGTCGTACGGTGGAACAATGCGCTGGGACAGCGAGTGAAAGTGATTCATGATCAAGGGACCGGCGCCTCTACCATACTGTGACGCGGTCTCGATCCCCAGTCGCGTAAATTTAGTCGCCTGTGCGACTGCCTCTTCGTCTGTGGTGTATGAATGTAAGGAAAGAAAAAGATCAGACGTCGACCATCATTACCGGTGAGTTGATTTCCCAAGGAACAAGCCAATGCCGCACTAAGTGCAGCATCCGCCCCCTGCATGGTCTTTGCGTTCCCGTCCCGCCGAGGGTACAACACGTATGTGATCCCTTCGGGGCCCGCTCGGCACAGCACGTCCACAACATACGCCTCGACGTCCAACCCAGCATCATATCCAATGATCTCGATCCCGTCGAGGGAAAAGTTCCAGCGGACGGCTACGGACGCACCGCTGGGCGCCTCGACCGCCAGGACGTCGCGGAGGGAGACTACCGTTGGGCCGCCCTTGAGCAACACCGCGCGGGCGCCTAAAGAGAGTAGCTCGCGTGCGGTAAGGAGCATCGCGTGCAAGGAGCCGATCTCGCGCGGGCGGCCTTTGACGTCGAGGACGCGGTGCGCGTCGACCTCGCGCAGCGTGACAACGTGCGCGAGGGGGAACAGCTGCGCGACGATCGTGCGCACGTCGTCGTCCGCGAGGACGGGGGCGTGGGTGGCGAGGTCGACCGAGTCGCAGACGAGCGGGACGCGCCCGTGGGCGTCGAAGTGCGCCTGGAGCGCGGTGGCGACGACGCGGGTGAGGGCGGCATCGAAGAGGGTGCCGGTCTTGATGGCGTGCACGTGCACGTCCGCGAGTGTCGAGGTGATCTAGACACAGGGACACATATTCCGGAGACGGGGACGGGTGTGGTGAGGCGAAGAGATACGCACCTGCGATGCGACGACGTCGGGGGAGAGGACGGATCGGTGTACGCCGTGCGGCGTCGTAGCGGTCACCGCCGTGATGACGCTGGTCCCGTGGCACCCGTGCGCGCCAAACGTCTTGAGATCGGCCTGTTCCGATAACAGTGTGGAGAGAGATCGGTAAGTCTTTCTTGCATCAACGTACCTGGATGCCTTCCCTTCCGCTGGGATCTGTACCTGCGATGGTCAACACTGCAGTAGCCATATCAATATCTCGCTCCAAGGTCTGTCAGCACCGTTACGCGCAGGGAGCTGCTAGCGTGCGAAAGCGGCGCGTGACCTCGCTGGTCACCTGCGGGGAAAGGTGAAAAACTCGGATTATTCTCCCTCTCGTCTACCATGTCCCCGCAGACAGGAGCGGAGACGCCTTTGTTGCAGGTTCAGAGCCCCAAAATGATCAAAACGCCCTCACCCTGTCGCTAGTTCTCTATCATCTTGGCCTCCTAGATCGTCGAGTCATCCACTCCTCAAGTCGTCACGCTGTCTCACACGGGAGGGAACCAGGCCATCGACCTTTTTAAGCGCTGATCGTGCTCGACGAACAAGTTATAAACGGGATGCCGTGCCATAAAGTCGTTCACCGGTCCAATTAGAGTTTCCGCCGAGTCTCGCGTAGGGCGAGGGTATTCAAGGATGACAGCATACATTAATCAACCGCTCCCCCAGATGCGCCTTAGCATCCATTCTTGTTTGAACTTTGTTTCGTTCTACATCTCATTTATTCCTGCATTCTACCACCCCTTTCTCCACTGCTGCATAATACTGAACCTCGCATCGCTAACACGGTGGATTAGCATCGATATGTTCTGTTTTCTTGTACAACGAACACTATGATCGCATTCCAAACGAGGACTGTGCTTATCGATTTTAGGCCGGGAAACCGGCAAAGTCATTCGGGTGCCTATGGGGAGGAAATCCAAGACGCCGAACCGACTAACAATCACCTATAGGGTCAATATGAAGACGAAAGCACCCTTCGAAAATGAATTGACGCCCTTTGGTCGTATCAATTATTCGGACGAAAACTCGGTTCTATAAATGCCATTCGATTCAAAAGACAAGGCAACGGAAGCGAACAGGCCTGCGAATGTTCATACAACTATATCTTGGTATTATGTACTTCTACCCTGGCTCAGCCTCACGGCATTAATCTGAGTGGAATGCACCATCCTATAATGATCCATTACAATTGATCACGCTCAAGACTGTTTCGTAACTTCACGCGGTGACCAGTGAGCGGTGTAAAGGCAAAGAAGAAATAAGTACGACATAAGCAGTACGGCTCGGAATCTGCGCCATGCGATCGATCCTGTGGACATTTCCGATCAATACTCCGGACCAGAACAAGCGTACTTTGGCTATGCTCATGAATCACATGTGTGTCTTGAGGTTAGGGCATCCAACGTTATGGAGTATCAGGCCACAGGGACGATTCCCACTAACGCAAGCCCCTAGTGAGTTAGTAGGAATAAAAGTCGAGCGCCACTAGTTCGCATTCATCCTTTTAAGCGTGAAGCGAAAAAGATATTCTTTTCGTACGAGCCATCATGTCCTCCCAGGCAGTAGATGAAGAGACCCCTTTGTTACAGGATAAGGCCCAGAAAACGGGGAGAACGCCCTTGCCATGGCGTCAGTTCTCCATCATGCTGGCGCTTCAACTCACCGAGCCATTCACCTACCAAGTCATTTCTCCGTTCGCCCCCCAGGTCGGTCTTGGACGTTTACTGTTTGACTCACTCATGACACCCTGATCGCGAATGATCAAGTTGATACGGGACATTGGTATCACAAACGGTGATGAAACCCTAGTTGGATATTATGTCGGATTGCTGGTACGTCGCGTTTCATCGACCATTTCGCGTCCTCATGTGCATAGCACTCCTTATTTTTTGCAACTCAAGCCCTTACTGTGCTCCACTGGAGCCGCTTGTCAGACCATGTCGGCCGAAAGCCCGTCGTATTAATAGGGTTATTTTGTTTGTCTGTTTCGATGCTTTGCTTCGGTCTATCAACAACTTTTTGGGGACTGGTCATGAGGTATTGTCAAATAATCCTTCTGCAGCACTCCCGGACGGCTTACTTCGTTTAGCCGTTGTTTGAATGGCGCCATGAATGGGAACGTTGGCGTCATAAAAAGCATGATGGTAGAAGTCACAGACTCTACAAATCTCGCTCAGGCATATGCTTACATGCCAATTGCCTGGTCCACTGGCACCACGCTGG
>JBBPMV010000744.1:0-12143 GCA_038090495.1 Heimioporus retisporus | reverse complement strand
AACATTCCGGTATGTTCCGTACAAGTACTAGAACATTCTCTGACATTCTACGAAGGTCAGGTGATATTGAATCATGTGAGCAAGTCACATTCTCTGACGTTCAAGACTGAAGTCAGGTGATCACGTTCACAGTGATTCTAGACGTTGATTACTCAATCGTCATGTGATCATATATCATGTAATCATGCTATATTCTCAACAAGATGGAAAAGGTGATCCAACACAAGGGAACTCCGAACAACCGACGCTTCTTGATCCGATGGAAAGGATATTTGGCCCAAGAAGACTCTTGGCTTCCGGAATCGGAGTTCAGACATGCCAAGGAAATTCTCTCGGACTATAAGAAGCTCCATCCCTCCGTTTTCCCTTCATCCTCTCGCCCACCATCATCTCGCCACCATGACCAACGTCGCTGCTAGTCGCTCCTCCTCCGTCGAAGCTGATGCAGGCTGGAACCCGCCTCCTGAACTCCCTCGCCTTGAAACCTTAGACCATGCATGGGATGGCCCATGGCCTCCCTCTCCCATTACTACCGAGCCCGTCGTCAACCCTCCTCGCTTTGCCTCTCGCCTTCGCTGTGACCCTTTCTCTTCAATTCAACAGGGACGTATGCTTGCCTTTCTTGACAACCCCAACCTTCGTATTGCCCTTCAAAACCACCTAGACCCCTCTTCTCCCCTTTATTCTCTTTTTCATATGTACATCGAACTTTCCCACCTTCGTTCCCATGCCGACCTCATCGCTGATGACACCGCCTGCATGCACCATGCCTTCCGCATCACCGAGACCCACCATACCCTTCATGAACTCGTCGTGTCTGCCATGCATCAACTGGAAATGGACGATCTGACCTCAGACATTCAGCGCTACGTGGAACATCTAAACACGAGATCTAACACTGACGAGCAATCCCCTGAGGCCTCTAGCGCCCCTTTGACCCTCGAGGAGTTGGCCTCCATCAAACGAACAGAAGTGGCTTGGGAAGGTGAAAGGAATCGCCCTCTGCCGGAGACCCACCCCCTTTACAACCACGCATGTTTCCATTGCCATTGCCTCTCCCACATCCAAGCTAACTGTGTCTACTATCGTTGTCGCCATTGCAACCGACACGCCCCAGGCCATTCGGCATACCAATGTCCCCTCCTCCGTTGTCGGTCTCCAGCTCCTCTTGTTCCCTCCTCATCCTCCTCCTCGTCTCGGTTCTCTTGCCGTTCTTGTGGATCTCGTGCTTCCTCTTCCTCCACTTCCACTCGTCCCCTTGCGCAACGTCTCTCCTCCCCTCCAGTTCCTCACACCCCTCTCCCCATTCCCCCTCCCTCTGGTCGTCATCATCGTCAATGCCTCCCTCGTTCTAACGCCGAACTTCGTCGCCTCTCTGGCATGCCAGCTGATGGATCTCTCAATGTCGATGAAGAGTGGGGATACCCCGACTACGACGCCTCCGCCATCGCAAACATGACAGGCTTCCCCGGTGGTGATCGTTGCTTGGACCTTTAGTTTGTTTTCCTCTTTTTATCTTTTGATTCTCACCGTAGTTTTGAATGTACTCCGAGGGTAATGTTATGATTTGCCCCTATTCTTTTTCTCCTTATTCATTGCTGCTTACTATCGTCGGCCTTACCCAATGTTGCCACTTTGATAGAGTGCTCTAGAACATACAACGTGTTCGTCGCACACCCTTATCTTGTTATCTTTCCTTCTTTCTTCTTTTCAAATATTCTTCGCTTAGTCATAGTTATTCCATGACCTTCTATGACTTTCCATTGTGCAGTATATAAGCCCTAGTACTTCGTCTCTTGTACCTCAGCTTAGTTCTGCTCAATCTTACCTCGCTCCCCTTCGCTCCCCTCATCGTAACTTGCTGCTACCTCGTTGGTAGGCAGATTTACACTCGAACCACCTGTTATACGTCCTAGCAGGCAGAACCCTTGACCCTATTGGGCAAGTACCTCGTTGACACCTCGAACCCTTGACCCTACGTTCTAGTTCTTTGAGCCTACGCTCGTTCCTACCTGGACCAAGCGTAACAGTGGTCCTGTGTGTGGACAGCCAGGAGATGGCTGTGGCATGTGTGTCATGTCCATCACAGAATACTTTCTTGAAATCAGCAAAGAAACCATTCCAACTGAATGGGACAGTTCTGTTGGTGTTTGGTTTTGATGCAAGAATTTGTTCTCTGAAGGTTGCAGCCCAAGTGGCTGTGGACCCTTTTGTTATATAAGACAGGGCAAATGCTACTTTTTTAGCATCATTGTTGTATATATCTTTGTTGATAGTGAGATAGAAGGTGATGGTGGTGGCCCATGCTTTGGCCTTGATGGCATCTCCATCAAAGTGTTCAGGAGTGCCTAGTCTGAGTTCTGTGGGTCTGTGGGTGGATGGCTCTGTGTCAGCCATTTCTGGGGTGTTGGGTCTAGTGGGGAAGAAGGAGTATGGTACTTCTGGGAGAGTTCTGAGAGGGACAGATGGGGTGGGAGTGATGGTGTGGGTTTGTTCTAGGGCTTTGGCAAACTCTTCATCGAAGTAGTTGGGTTCTTGAACAGATAACTGTTCTGAGAGTTGTTGTGAGAGTTGTTGATCTAAGGTCTGGGTTTCTGGGATGAGGATGTCTAGATCTTCCTCCGAAGGGTGGGCAGTGACTGGGGATTGTTCTGGTTCAGACAAGTCAGAGTTGTTCAGGTGGGCTTCTGTGATTGCTTCTTGTTGGAAGCAATTGTCTGGGGTGCATAGGTTGCCCTGTGGGCAAGGGTTGCTAGGGCATCAGTGGGAAATGGTGGGAGACTACTGCAATAGTAGCTCTTCAAGAAAAGCAATTCCTTTTGTTACACTTGGCCTGGGTAGGGGCAAGTGAAGACTTGGTAGGATCACCTGTATAAGTCAAAGGTTTGAGGGATGAAGGTTTGGACCTAGATTTAACCAGCCAAAAAGGTAGTGATGATAGTGACAAGAGCTGATGTGCTCAGGGACAAGCCAAGTGTTATGCTTGGTCCAGGTAGGAACGAGCGTAGGCTCAAAGAACTAGAATGTAGGGTCAAGGGTTCAAGGTTATGACAGAGTACTTGCCCTATAGGGTCAAGGGTTCTTCCTGCTAGGACATATAGCAGGTGGTTTGGGTGTAAGTCTGCCTACCGAAGAGGTAGCAGCAAGTTACGATGAGGGGACAAAGGGGAACGAGGTAAGATTGAGCAGAACTAAGCTGAGGTACAAGAGACGAGGTACCTAGGTTTATATACTGCGCAATAGAAGGTCATAGAAGGTTGTGGAACAACTTTGACTAAGCGAAGAAAGTTCAAAAAGAAAGAGAAACGAAGATAACAAAGATAAGGGTGTGCGACGAACATGTTGTATGTTCTAGAGCACTCTATCGAAGTGGAAGCATCGGGTTAAGCTGATGATGACAAGCGTAGATGACAAAGAGAAAAGAATAGGGGCAAATCGTAACATTACCCCCAGAGTACATTCGAAATCACAATGAGAAATAAAAGATAAAAAGAGATGAACTAGAGGTCCATGCAACAATCACCGCCTGGGGATCCTGTCATGTTGGCAATAGCAGAAGCATCGTAGTCGGGGTATCCCCATTCTTCATCGACGTCAAGAGATCCATCAGCAGGCATGCCGGAAAGACGACGAAGTTCGGCGTTGGAACGAGGAAGACGTTGGCGATGACGACGACTAGAGGGGGGAGGAATAGGGAGAGGAGTGTGAGGGACTGGGGGAGACGAGAGACGTTGGGCAAGAGGACGCATGGAAGTGGAAGATGAGGAAGCACGAGATCTGTGAGAGCGACGAGAGGACCTGGATGAGGAAGAGGATGAAGAGGGAACGAGAGGGACAGGAGACCGGCGGCGAAGGAGGGGACATTGGTATGTGGAGTGTCCAGGGGTGTGTCAGTTGCAGTGGTGGCAATGATAGTAGACACAATTAGCTCAGATATGAGAAAGGCGATGGCAGTGAAAACACGCATGGTTATAAAGGGGGTGGGTCTCCGGTAGAGGGCGATTCCTTTCGCCTTCCCAGGCTACTTCCGTCCATTCAATGGAAGCCAATTCCTCAAGAGTCAGGGGTGCACTAGAGGCTTTGGGGGAGTGCATGTCAGCATTAGATCTCGTATTTAGGTGTTTCACGTAGCACTGAATGTCAGAAGTCAAGTCATCCATCTCCAATTGGTGCATGGTGGATATAACGAGCTCTCAAATGGTGTGGTGGGTCTCGGTGATGCGGAAGGCATGATGCATGCAAGCAGTGTCGTCTGCGATGAGGTCGGCATGGGAGCGAAGGTGTGAAAGTTCAATGTAAATGCGAAAGAGGGAATAAAGAGGGGAAGAAGGGTCTAGGTGGTTTCGGAGGGCGATGCGAAGGTTAGAATTGTCAAGGAATGAAAGCATACGTCCCTGTTGAATGGAAGAGAAAGGGTCGCAGCGTAAACAAGAGGCGAAGCAGGGAGGGTTAATGACGGGTTCAGTGGTGATTGGAGAGGGAGGCCACGGGCTGTCCCAGGCGTGGTCTAGGGTTTCAAGGCAAGGGAGTTCAGGAGGTGGGTTCCAGCCAGCGTCCGCTTCAACGGAGGAAGAGCAACTAGGGGGAGTGTTGGGCATTTCTACAAGATGATGGTGGGTGAGAGGATGACAGGAAAACGGAGGGATGGAGGTTCTTATAGTCCGAGAGGAGCTCCTTGGCATGTTTGAACTCCGATTCAGGAAGCCAAGAGTCTTCTTCGGCTGAGTATCCTTTCCATCGGACTAAGAAGTGGCAGTTGTTTGGAGTTCCCTTGTGTCAGATCACCTTTTCCATTTCATATTCTTCTTCTCCATTAATGAGGTCAGGTGGGGGAGAAGGGAAGTTCGGACTGTGTATGTTGTTTTCACGATAGGGTGATAAGAGGGAAGCGTGAAACGTGTTGTGAATTTTCCAGGTACGAGGAAGGTGGAGTTTGTAAACAAGTGGAGATAGCACCTGGACAATGGTAAAGGGTCCTTCCCGCTTGGGGGTGAACTTCAGATGGGAAATGAGGCGTTTCAGGTTGCGGGCTTCTAGCCAAACCGTGTCACCTTTACGGAAGGGGGTGAATTTACCATGAGAGCGAGCTTTCATGACTTGTCTAGCAAGTTCATGAGCGGCCAGAGCTTCATCTCGAGCGGCAGAGAGGGCTTTCAGTCGTTCTTCAACTGCTGGGAGGTTGGACTCAACAATGACAGTGGGGAGAGGACGGGGTTCGAAACCATAAGTGAGGAAGAAGGGGGATTTGCCGGTGACGGAGTGAGGGCGGTGGTTGTGGGCAAATTTGGTGTGGGAGATCATCTGGGACCATGTGGAGGGAGAGTTGCCACAGAAGATGCGGAGATAGGTTTCGACTTCTTGGTTGACACGTTCTGTTTCTCTGTCGGACTGAGGGTGATAGGCGGTGGAGAGGGAGAGGTTGTATCCAAGGAGTCATCCAAGTTCTTTAGCGAAGGCGGAGGCAAACTGGGGACCACGATCCAAGATGATTTTGTCGTAGAGGACCCTTCGCCATTGCCACCAATGCCTCCAAGTATGCCTCTGGAGGTGTCCTTCTCCAAACCAATGCCAATGGCAACTGGCACCACTGTTCCTACTTGTCGCAATCCTTCTCTCCTGCGGAGCGAAATTACAATATTTACGACCGTGAACTCCTCACTGTCATTCGTGGTCTCAAAGCCTGGTGACACTATCTCCATGGATCCCCTTTTCAGGTTCAAATCTTCACCGATCACAAGAACCTGACCTACTTTCGCCAACCTCAGAAGCTTAACTGTCGACAGGCTTGATGGCTACTTGACATCTCTGACTTTGACCTCCATCTCACACATGTCCCTGGAACCTCCCTTGCTGCTCCCGATGCCCTCTCTCGACGCCCTGATCTCCTCCCCACCACTGATGATGACAACGACAATGTTACCCTGCTTCCAGACTCACTCTTTGTCAATATTATTGATGTCGCCCTCCAGGAGAAGCTAGCCTCCTCTTCTGCCTCTGACCCCCTAGAGCTTGATGCACTTTGTGCCACCACTGGTGATGTCCCTGCCTGCTTTCGATCGCGACTCTTTGACTGGCAGTACGACGCTGGCATCCTCACTTATCAAGGCCGTGCCTATGTTCCCCCTGACCTCCGGAAATCTGTTGTTGAGCAACACCATGACCACTTCGCTGCCGGCCATCCTGGTTACCTGAAAACTTGCCAGCTTGTCACCTCTGAATTCTGGTGGCCCGGCCTTGCCCAGTTTGTATGGAAGTATGTCGAGGGCTGCGCCTCTTGTCAGTCTGCAAAGACCAACACACACCCCACAGTCCCTCCTCTCTGCCCCGTCTCCTCTTCCTGCTCTCGCCCTTTCCAACAGGTTTCTTGCAACATGATCACGGACCTCCCCCTCTCTGACGGCTTTGACAGTCTTTTGGTCATGGTAGACCATGGGCTTACTAAGGGGGTGATTCTCTGCCCTATGAAGAAATCTGTCTCCGCCGAAGGGATTGCCTCCCTCTTTTTCCATAAGGTTTACACTCAGTTTGGCTTGTATGACAAAATCATCTCGGATCATGGCCCTCAGTTCGCCTCTGCCTTCGCCAAAGAACTCGGACGACTCCTTGGATACAACCTCTCCCTCTCCACTGCCTACCATCCTCAATCCGACGGAGAAACAAAGTGTGTCAACCAGGAAGTTGAGACCTATCTCCGCATCTTCTGTGGCAACTCCCCCTCCACATGGTCCCAGATGACCTCCCATGCCAAATTCGCCCACAACCACCGTCCTCACTCTGTCACTGGCAAATCCCCCTTCTTCCTCACCTATGGCTTCGAACCTCGTCCCCTCCCCACTGTCATTGTTGAATCCAACCTCCCAGCAGTCAAAGCACGACTGAAAGCCCTCTCCACCACTCGAGACAAAGTGCTGGCAGCCCATGAACTTGCTAGACAAGTCATGAAAGCTCGCTCTCACAGTAAATTTACCCCCTTCTGTAAAGGTGACAAGGTTTGGCTGGAAGCCCATAACCTGAAGTGCCTTATTTCCCATCCAAAGTTCGCTCCTAAACAAGAAGGCCCATTTACCATTGTCCAGGTACTATCCCTGCTCGTTTATAAACTCCGCCTTCCCCATACCTGGAAAATTCACAACACATTCCATGCCTCCCTCTTATCGCCCTATCACAAAAACGACGTACATGGCCCAAACTTCCCTTCTCCTCCACCTGACCTCATTAATGGAGAAGAAGAGTACAAAATGGAAAAGGTGATCCGACACAAGGGAACTCCAAACAACCACTGCTTCTTAGTCCAATGGAAAGGATACTCGGCCGAAGAAGACTCTTGGCTTCCTGAATCGGAGTTCAAACATGCCAAGGAACTCCTCTCGGACTATAAAAGCCTTCATCCCTCCGTTTTCCCGTCATCCTCTCGCCCACCATCATCTCACCACAATGACCAACATCGTCTCTAGTCACTCCTCCTCTGTTGAAGCAGATGCCGGCTGGAACCCGCCTCCCGAGCTCCCTCGCCTCGAAACCCTAGACCACGCCTGGGATGGTCTGTGGCCTCCCTCCCCCATTACTATGGAACCCGTTGTCAACCCCCCTCGTTTTGCCTCTCATCTTCGCTGCGACCCTTTCTCCTCTATTCAACAGGGACGTATGCTCACATTTCTTGATAATTCTAACCTTTGTATTGCCCTTCAAAACCACCTAGATCCCTCTTCCCCCCTTTACTCTCTTTTTCGCATATACATCGAACTTTCCCACCTTCGTTCCCATGCCAACCTCATCGCCGATGACACCGCCTGTATGCACCACACCTTCTGCATCACCGAAACCCACCACACCCTTCGCGAACTCGTCGTGTCTGCCATGCATCAACTGGAGATGGATGATTTGACCTCAGATATTCAGTGCTACGTGGAACATTTAAATACGAGATCTAATGCTGACGAGCAATCCCCTGAGGCCTCTAGTGCTCCTTTGACTCTTGAGGAATTGGCTTCCATCGAATGGATGGAAGTAGCATGGGAAGGTGAAAGGAATCACCCCTTACCGGAGACCCATCCCCTTTATAACAACGCATGTTTTCATTGCCACCGCCTCTCTCACATCCTGGCTAACTGCGTATACTATCATTGCCATCACTGCAATCGACATGCCCCAGGCCATTCGGCATATCAATGCCCCCTCCTCCATCACCAATCTCCCACTCCCCTCATTCCCTCATCTTCTTCCTCCTCTTCCCGGTCTTCTCGTCATTCTCACAGATCTCGTGGTTCCTCATCCTCTACTTCCACTCACCCCCTCGCACAACGTCTCTCGTCTCTTCCAGTCCCCCATACTCCTCTTCCCATTCCCCTGCCCTCTGGCTGTCGTCATCAACACCGTCCCCCTCGTTCTAACGCGGAACTCTGTCGTCTTTCAGGCATGCCAGCCGATGGATCTCTTGACGTTAATGAGGAATGGGGATACCCCGATTATGATGCTTCTGCTATCGCCAACATGACAGGTTCCCCAAGTGGTGATCATTGCATGGACCTCTAGTTCGTCTCTTTTTACCTTTTGTCTCTCATTGCGATTTTGAATGTACTCTGGGGGTAATGTTATGATTTGCCCCTATTCTTTTCTCTTTGTCATCTATGCCTGTCATCATCGGCTTGACCTAATGCTTCTACTTCGATAGAGTGCTCTAGAACATACCATGTGTTTGTTGCACACCCTTATCTTTGTTATCTTCGTTTCTCTTTCTTTTCAAACTTTCTTTGCTTAGTCATAGTTGTTCTACAACCTTCTATGACCTTCTATTGCACAGTATATAAACCTAGGTACCTCATCTCTTGTACCTTAGCTTAGTTCTGCTCAATCTTACCTCGTTCCCCTTCGTCCCCTCATCGTAACTCACTGCTACCTCTTTGGTAGGCAGACTTACACTTGAACCACCTGCTATACGTCCTAGCAGGCAGAACCCTTGACCCTAGTGGCAAGTACCTTGTCAAATACCTCGAACCCTTGACCCTACGTTCTAGTTCTTTGAGCCTACGCTCGTTCCTACCTGGACCAAGCATAACAGGTGGCAACTGGAACTTTCCGTAGCATCATCATCACTGCCACCTGAGTGGCAACCAGAGCTTTCCGTGGCATCATCATCGCCGCCACCTGAGTGGCAACTGGAACACTCTGCGGTATCAACCGTCACGTCAGCCTCATCCTCCATCGTGGAAGTGTCCTGTTGGCCCTGCTTGGGGGTGCATGATACTTGTAAGTTTGTCAGTTCAAGCTCATCATTCCCTCGTGATCGGACTAACCAGGTAGTTGATCCAGAAAGTTCTTAAATGGGCGCATGACCCCAGAGGTGAAGTCGGGGTAGGACTGATCAAAGCTATAGCCAAGGTCTGACATCCCAACGTGAAGGCTATATGCCTCATTTTTTCCTCCAGACTCTGGTGTCGGTCCACCCATCAGAACAGTAAATTTCCAACTGGTCAATTCCTGTAGCCCACTTAAAAAATGAACTAGGGTGGGACCGAGTTTATCGATGTAGCTGTAAATATGTGAGTATGCACTGCAAGTCCGTTCATTGCCCTGTACTCACTACTTGGCGCTCTTTGTTGTTTTACCTTTTTTTCCGTCTTGTTCAAGCTCCCTCTCCGCCACCATCTCCTTCCAGCGCTGCTCCACTGCCGCCTTTACCTCATCGCTCTCTTGTTTAAACATCTCCTGCGATTTTTGCATGATTATCGTCAATTTTGGCGGAAGCTTACCTGAATTGGCTCCGTCCCTGGTCACCACGGCAATCATATCCGTTTTCTGTACATCCTTCGCACCTTCGATAGCCGGCCGAATTTTCTCATTGTAAAACAGGTCCATGTACACTTCAATCTTTTGTGGCTTTCGAGTACGTGCCTCCCTTGCGTGCATCAGTTCTGCAATCAATGAGGCAGGTACCTTGGAATCCATTTCCTTCGCCTGGCGAGCCTTCTTACTTGCGCCCCACATATTTCAGAGCTTGTTCCGCAATTGCTGTGATCGCCCCTTAACTCCATCATCACAAAGGGTAGGTTCACTTACGTCCTGCCGTACTTTAACCGCTGCTCCCACAGCCTCTTTTTGGTCATTGGAGAGCTCGGCATCGATTGGTATGTCAGGGAAGACAGCTGAATGTTCTGGAAATTTTGCAAACCACCCTTGAAAAAAAGGTGGCCAAAAGGTAGCATAGTCTTGTTTGGCTTGACACTGCAGAAAGTCATCGTAGTGTTCTAAAATATACGCTTCTTGTTCAGGGTTTGCCCATGTATGTGGTGACACTGCAAGCATTTGTTTTCATAAATTTATTGCATTCGTAATTGCATAGCTGACAAACTCACTTTTAGATGTGTCCGGTTCAGAAGTGCCAAAGCGATGGTTGAACTGAATATGTTCAATAGGTAAGTTATCTTGGCCATCCCACATCAAACTCACTTTCTGATGCGCAGTACAAATGCAGAGGTGCCGTCAGATGAAACAACTAGTACCTATGTCAGCGCATGACCCGTATGAGTGTAGCATGGCATAGATGAACTTACACAGGTCAGGCTTGCAACGACCCTAGACGTGGACTCTAGGAAAGAAATGGGCATGTTTGGGCAAAAACCTCTCCCTCTATAGGGAGATCAGCCCGCAGGATGACATGAGCCTGTGAGTCTTGATCCTGTATTGATTGATATTTATTCTGTTTGGATCTTAGACCAGAGCACGTGGGACGTCAAGATTTAGTGGCCACCAACGATCAATTTTTCATTGTAAGTACACTCTTCCGTTCAGATTTCTCCATATTTAATTCCGGGTAGCTCACGAACTAGACAAAGAACAACGGAATTGTTCAGTCCATGATCCACCCATTGCCCTTATGTATACATGTTGGTGCATGTACCAGCATATTTGGTTTGAGTTTCATTAATTTAACTTTGTGCAGTGGTCACTTTCAGCACACAGACTTTACTAATCTCACACAGATCTGCTATCACTGCCCACAGTTGCTCCCTTGAAGAATGGTGCCATGTTTACCTCTGTATATGCCGGTATGTCATAGAAGTACTTTCCTCAAATTTCCTGTTGCCATCTAAGGCCATTACCAGCAGAACTTGAACTTTGTGGCGCCGGATAGCAACATGAGGCACATCGGTACATCTTGAATTTTGTGGTGCTGGGCAGCAATGTGAAGTACATTGGTAAGTTTCCCGCTCGCTTTTCCCTTCCCACACCTCTCTAATTCGTTCCACACCCAACAACATGAGCCGTGAACATTTCTTCGTTCTAATGCATCATGCTAGTACATGATACCTGGACCTGTTCTTGGTCCGTGTACTGGACATACCTGCAACCACCGACGTTGAGGAATTCAATCAGGTTCACGGTACGTTTCACACCTACTATGAAATGAACGCTAACACACGAATAAAACACTAGATGCCCTTTTACATGATATTCCTTCGACAATATCATTTGCTCACTCCACGAGCTTCGAAGGACTTCAAAATACGGTCCGCTCTATCAGTGTAGATGGAGGGTCAGTAATCATTGATCTACAATTTTGCCCCGGCTCACTTCTCACTACCTGACAAGATATCGTGCCATAGAGAAGGGAAGGATGGTTATTGACTACTGTGGCCCTGCCAAACTCCAACAGTTCCTTGAGACGTTGGTATTGCTGGTTATAATCAGGGAGTAAAAAGGTTCATCTCTATTTACAATGTGATCTGTCCGCCTGTGTCCCCGGCTTGGTGTATTAGCTATAGAAAATCACAATATCCATTCATGCTTTGCTGAATCATTGGACGCGAGGGAACCCCAAGTCGATAGATAAGTTTACGCATTGAAAGAAAGAAAGAAAGAAAACACATACGCGTACGCACATTTTATGGTTTACTTATTGTTATTCACACTGGCTCATTGGCCAGAAGCTTTCAGACAGAGTAGTATTGATAGAGTACCCCGGTGTTTGTATTTAGTGTGCCTGTCACACTCGTAAAGGTGGCTTCGTCGATATGCCGGTTATGACGATTAATCTCCTATCGTCCGTCGGGATAGCATGCTGCATTAGTAGTCTATAGATACGTTAATCGTCTTGTACAACGAGATCGCACAGGCTACACGTACATATAGCAAGCTACTCAAAT
>JBBPMV010000743.1:0-12183 GCA_038090495.1 Heimioporus retisporus | reverse complement strand
GCGCCGTTGGTGTTCGGAGCTGAAAAGAAGTGTCTTCCTGTTTCAATCCTCGAGGGACCGCTTTGCCGCATGTTGATCATCCATGTGGGCTCCTACGATATTTCTTAGTACGAACTAGTTTCATCGTGATGTCATTTTTCGTGACCGTTTGTCGTAATTGACCACAACTTAGAACCAGCGTGAATCACTATCAGCCGTACCGATCAAGAAAGCAAAGGAGGCATGCACCTGTGGGTCCTTCGACAGTCAAATAAGGGACAGATGCTGAACTCGTTGGCGAGGTGGGCGAGTCCTAATATCGATCTAGTGCGTTCGACGCCGTCCCGACTATCACCGTAAAAAGATGTGCGAGAATGAAATACACCGCGCACAAAAACATAGCGGCAGAAAAAAAGTAAAAAAAAATCTATACTTCTACTTAGCTAGTTAAAACATCGCCTTGAGCGCCATCTCATTCCGCCTCTGCTGTACCCTCTCCGCGCCAGCGCTGCCGACGTCCCCACCACATCCTCCGCAATCGTAGACACCAGCTGTGGTTTTGGGATGACATGCCGCTTCATCACGTCCTCCTTCAACGCCTCCACCGTGTCCTGCAGCTCCTCCATCTTCGCCAGTATGTTCTGGTTCCGCGTGTCCGACGTGATTTTGCCCATGTCCATATGCGCACATGTCCCGCTGACATCGTATGCTCGAGCTCCTCGGGATCATTGGATAATGTTGATATATGCGCGTCAATGTGTTGCTTGATCTGATCCAGCGCTACCGGGCGCATCAGCATCGGCAACCGATCACACACGTCGACTCACGTCTGATGTTGAGCGACAACAAACACCTTTTCTTGTACCTCGTCGATGTTCTCGAGTTCGTACTGCACCCCCCTTTCGACGAATCACGGATATAGATGACCGTAAAATTCACCTTACTAGGGTCATACAAAAATATGTCGATGAACGGCGTCCGGAGGGATGCAATCGTCGACGCCAGCTGAGAATGCCCTTTTTCACCTCGCGCTTGACCTGGAGGCACGCCAGAGACGTCAATGGCGTCTCCTCCAGCTCCAGTATAGGGTTGCCGACCCATGCCCGTATCCACGAGTCCCATACACGACACCCGCTACGGGTGACCATACCCATGATTGGGCCTAGCAGCAGACGGAGTCCGTTGACAGCCAAGGGTGTGAATGTGGCAGTCAAATTTCCATTAGGCTCATCGACAGCGAGAGGAGAAGTGGGAATGGAGTGACAACGCAGATTGGGCATGCGGACGGTGCCGTCGTTGTGTCGACCGACGGGCGAGTCAGGTGGTGGGACAAGCACGAGTGGATGGGGGACATACTTGGATTAGGCATAGATACCACCATTCCTTCACGAGTGACAAGATCGGTGGTACCTTCTTGGGGTAACGTGTCTACATGTTGGTTGATTTTGAAAATCAGCTCGACACAACAGGCAAAGAGATGTCTCGCAAGACCCTCACGGAGAGACAGGCCATAGGTACTATTGAGAAGCTGCTTGTCAGCCTGGAAAACGGATGTTCTAGCTCTGTCCTAGATGACGAATAATGGGAGCGATGGTAGTCGTAAGATTAATGCAAATAAGTGAGGGAGAGTGAGTGATGCTAAAACCAGGAGGTACCGTGGTAAACGAATGCCATACGAAGGTTAGCGAACATAGTAACGTAGTGAGAGTGTACGAAACGACGGTAATAAAGTATCCAACATGCGGGCTGATCTCCAACATTTACTGTCCACCATCCAAAGGATAATAAACGAGAAACAGAAAAAAAAAGAGAGTTTAATGGTTAAAATCGTCCCTAGAAAGTGGCCGTCCATGGAGAAGCTTTCCCATGTGCGTCAATGTATAATCGACGCCTTTGCAACGGAGATGCATCAATGCTTTGAGTGAAGTGAGGGGTGTGTTTTCGAAAGTGGGCATGAGCTCGATGCGCACGCCCCTCAGCGGTTTCCGGTTCTTTGGCAGGATGAATCCGTCGGGTTCTGTTATGATCCCTTGTACGGGTTCCAAGTCCCTAGCGTACACCCCCAGGAAATTGCATAACCGGATGTACGTCTCATAGTTCTTCAGGTATAACTCCCCAGCGAACACGCTCAGTCGGTCCATTAGAGAGGAGGAGGGAGGAGTCCATGACTCAGTGGAGACAGGAGGGATGCTATACAAAGTGAGATCATTGCATGACTCCATTGAACTTGTAACGCAGGGTGTGTATAGATGAAGGTGAACCTTGCTGCTCGACCTAATATCCGCCAACAAGTGGCTCGCTTCATAAGGGCTGATAACGACGAGCACATTGCCGTCGAGTCCATTCGCGGAAATAACCCAATGGACGGGGCGCAAGTAGTCATCCATATTTTCCGACTCTTCGACGGTCTTTTCGAAGTCCGTGGTTACCCATACAGACCGACTCCAAACTCGAGCTTCATCGGTAGCTGCAGAGGTCGCCCCGAGAATGTCCCAGGCTGGAACAAAGGCATCAGTTCGCATATCAGGGGAATCTGTCCTAACAGGAAGGATGCCGGTCTCCACAAATTCGACAACGTCTGGATGAACGGAGTGGATCGCTGGTGGCACTTTCGGGGGTCGTTGTATTTCTTGCTCCCGTCTCTCTTCACGTTGGAGCTCGCGCTCTTGTTCTTCATCTAGGCCGGCCGACGAGGACAATGGAACCCCAAGATCAATACAGCGCTGGCGCATATCCTGATTGATCCCGCTAATCAAAGAAAGGGAGCCAGAAGAAGGGCGCGGCTCATAAAGATATTCCAATGACCTGGCTTCGGGCTGCAGCCACTCAGTAGATAATGATTCTGGTGATAGCTTATCATCACAAAAACTGGACCAGGCGGCATGTCGAGATGTGTGATCTGTCCCCTGCTGCGCCCAGCGAGGAGCCCAACGCTGAATATTGTCCCATGTTTCTCGTATAGCCCAGTGTAGGATATCTGCAGGATCGATGTCATCCATAGGGTTTTTGCCAGCCACAGCACGAATCCGCTGATCGACTTCGATCGGTGCGAAGAACATGATGGAGTGTCCATGCCCGAGCTTCCTCATTCGCATACAACCTATGATGGGAGAGTCGATTAGAAGGGGGCTACGGAATGACAACAGGGTATACATACCTTGAACCAGACGATCTTTGGTGACTTTAGGTCCCAGCGTGACCGCAGCACGGAATCCGTTTGGAAACTTGATGTTTGTACCACGCGTATGAGCATCGTCGAGGTATGCCAAACATCGGTCTATTTGCTGTGCGAATGGTGACGCCCGCAGCAGCTGCGTGGTGCCGTCTCGTGTGCATATCATTAACTCATCGTCCACATTGAAATATATCACCGCGGAAGCATCTTCCAATGGGGTGATATCCAACCACATTTTGGCCAGCTCGTGGTTTTGGAGATCGAGCATTTGTGCACCAACGTCCAGCAGGACGCGAATCTTCAGCACAACCAAGATCTCCAGGAATTCACGCGTAGTTCGCCGCTTTCCGTCTTCGTGGTTGATACGCATATAGTGACCGTTCTCTGGTTGTAGAACGTATGACAGAACTTTTGCATTGGTTCCTCGTTGATGGTCTGGATCGCGTTGAGAGATTTGCAAGGGAAGTAGATATTGACCATCGTTTGTTCCAGAAAATCCTGATGCGTGTTCAGCCAGCGAGCTCGGCAATTCGGTAATGATTCATAGCCGGCCTACCTGTCACAAGGCGCTGTCTTTGTTCTGTTAGATCCCAGCCAGAACTCGACAGCCTCGAGGGAAACTCCTTTGCTTCCCTTGGGAACACCACATTTGAAAGGTAGAAATCTATTGTTGCCCGATTCCGCGAGAAAAGAGGATACAATAAATCGCTCCATTGCCGCTCTGATTTCATGTTGACGCCGCTCAACTTCCAGAGAGGTTCCGGCACCACGTTTAGGGTGCATGCTCGAACCCAGAGGCCATAAATCAAGGATGGGTCGTGTTGTTTGAGCATCATCTCGAAGGAAAGCTTCAGCTGTTCCTCGCTGAGACCACCATAGTAATAGGAAAGGTAGGTAAGAATGATGGCGGTGTCTGGGTGACCAAACTCGGCTCTCGGCGCTGGGACATCTTTCGCTCTATACGGGACTGCAAGCATCGTGCGTGCTGTCGCAAGGCCATAGTTTACCCGCCATCGCCATTCTCCAAAGGCAAACAAAAGAATACCTGTAGCCATCAGCCCGCGCAACAGTAGCAAGCCACCCCACAGTGAGTCTGACTCTTTCCTGGAGTACTCCTTCACTAATTGGGCATCTTCGGGAGAAACAGTTTCGCAGGAGATGAAGCTTCGAATTGCTTCTTCAAGACGAGGAGTAAAGCGGAGGTTTCTCATGCTGGTGTTCGGAAGCCGACCGTCCATAATGTTTTGTACTAACAATGAGACCAGTTTTTCGCCAGCGTCCTTTTGCAGGATGCGAATGTATGGGAAGGTCCCGGGTGATCCTGGTTTGTATTCTACTCCGAGTTGGAACTCTTCTTTGAGGAATGATGCATAATCGCCTACAAGGCTGAGGACCTGTCCAACGGTGGTCCAGCGCTCGGGAGAGCCTTCGACATGTCGCTGACGACCAATGGTGAACACGAGCTCGGACCTGACATCTAGAATTTCATCGATCTCGTCCAGAATGTCCCGCGAATGAATGTGGAGCCACTTCTGGAGCTGTAACCACTTATGTGCGACTTCGTCGTCTTTCTCCCGAGACAGCTGTTTCTCCACACTCGCCAGCCTGAGCGACAGAATGTGGTCTGGCTGGACGACAAGTATCCCGCGCTCTCGCATGCATTCCAACATGGTTTCATGGAGGGATGCCACTTTATGATCGTCCAGCTCAAGGGAGCGAGAAAACGGAAGGTGATAGATTCGTCTGTTCGTGAGACCGCCGAGCCGATCGGCCAGAATTTGGAAGGTCTCTGCTATGAGCGGTTTGGGGACGACGACGCGAACGAGCTGATCACCATTTGCAAGAACGGCGGCGGCGATAGGAACAATCACGGACGACTTTCCTTCGCCCATATTGAGCTGCATGGCTGTGTTACTATTTGAGCATGGCGATATCAATTCATTGGCGACCTCAGCTTGCACACGACGGATTAGAAAGTTGCCTTGCAACTGGCGAAGGTGGGATATAGGATGTCAACTGGTGATCACGTCCATAACGAGCGAAGCCCACCTGGATTAGTAGCCAGTCGGGATATGCCTCGTCCCAGTCATGACATCCCGTGTTCTCCAACTCCTTGCAGAGCTCTTCATGGAGGCCGTCAAAGTGTAGCAGAAGCAATCTTCGGGCGCGCTGCCGTGCCAGCGCAAGTAGAGCAAACCTTGTGAGACATCTTTTCCAATCATCGGAGAGTGTTATTGGTGAGCTCGATGCCAGGTATCGAAACAGTGCATGCGAAGTGAAGCGTGGCCATTGACCAGATTGTTTCATTGCTCGTTCGCTTGCGCCTATCGGGCGAAGGTGTCGTTGGATGAGGTCGAGAGCTACGATGTACGAGGCTCTGCACATAACGTAGTGTTCCATAAGCGACCCTGCACTTGGAGGTTCCACCGCTCTAGTTGCTAAGATCATCTCGCCTCTGAAGGACTCCGCGCTGCCACGGAGAGATGAGATGTATTGATGCTGGAAGCGGTTTGTTGCGCTCGACTCGACGGTGCCAATTAACTGATTTAAGGGAGCAGAATCGGGGATGGAGATGTTCTCGACTTTGGGAGCATGTCGAAGCAGTAATACACTATCAGCCGGCAGCTGCGGTGCGGATCTGGTAAAGATATGGTCTTCCGTAAGTTGCCATGGAACACGAGGGCTACCCTGTGAGGGGTGAAACGAGTACAAGACAGTATCGGCATGGCTGGAGGACCCTTGGCAATGTAGATCGTTTAGGATCGTCTGAACGCGAGTCAGATGCTCCTTGAATTTGAGATTGCGAAAGCAAGCCGAGAAGTGATGCCGAATTTGGGACTCCAAATCCGCAACGTTGTATAATCCAGGGTTGAGGAGTGAACACGGCGGGGGCGTCTCACATGGCCATGCGTGCAACAGAGCTTGAGTCGTTGCGTCTGCATCAGCATTTCGTCTTTTGTTATATATTTCAAGTCGACGAGAGTCGCTGGGACGTTCGCCATCCTTCCGACGTACCAAACGTCTAGGTTCGAAGGGACGGGCACCGTCGAGAACGTATTTACGCAAGGTATCCAGAGAGGGTGTACATCCCATGTCAACAGGATACAAATTATAGGAGGGAGGGTCCTCAGAGCGGAATTGTGCGGATGACGCAAAGGCTACGAAAATGGGAACGAGATGGCGGAGCTGCGGTGAAGCATACGCCATGGAAGGCAGCGAGAAGAGCATCTGGAACCATGTTCTTCCGTCACTTGCTCGTAGGGCGTTGTATACCTCGAGCCATATCGCTGGAAAATCAGGAGCTAACCATGATCTGTTGCATCGAAGAGTAACACTAGACGCGTTCTTCCGCGAAGGTATACTCCTGGTCCTATCACGGAAAGTGTAAATTGTTGACTCAAACTTATGAATGTCGGGAGCTTACCGTGACGGGTCGTATCGGGAAGACAAGCCACTCCTTGACAGATTCGTCCTCCACGATTGTATTATTCCCCATACATCATTATTGCTCATCGCAGTCCGGTGGTAGACACAAGTCGCCGCAGTATAAGCACGAAGCTCTCCCGCACCCAGACCCCGTAGATCTCCGGAATACAGAATATCGGCGTCCGCTGCAAACAGTTGCTCAAAAAGCTCAGACGGATAGAGATGAGCAGTGCGCCGTGCATTACGCCTGAGGAGACGGTCTGCTTGGTCTGGAAATTCTTTGAATGAAATGCCGGATGGGCTCTCGTAAGATAGCTGGACAAGTCTCTCGTAGCGCTCCTTGATCGATTTCGAAACGAAGTACAATGCATAGCTTTGCGAATTTGCTGGGAGTGAGCGCCATTGAATGGTCTGATGAATGTTTTTACTGGAATCCCACGAGTGTATGGGGCAAATAGATGCGATTGAGACCAGGAGTTCCGCTTCGCGAGGACCGAACCTCATGTCCGAACAGCAGCCAGCTGATCGGAGTAGAGTCAAAGCTTCCTCCGTACCAGACCTCCCGGTGAGTAGATCGGTACTTGGTCCATTCGTCAGAGCATGGAGGTAGGCACAGTACAACTTGCTCGTCAAGCTGCCGTTTCCAACTAAGCAGCCCAGCTCGGTATTGATGGTATAGGTCTGGTATGTTGCTCGAGTAAGGACAGAACCCTTGGGGTTGACGTCGACACGGACATGATGACCCGCCGTATAATATGAGACTGATCCTTCAGGAATGATAACACATCGGGGAACGAGTCCGAGGGCACCAATACTCTTGATCTTTGGTCGAAGAATGATCCTGTTCGCCAACCCAAACAAAGTTCCGAGAAATTGGTTCTCATCATAAACCATGCCTCGGATGTTGCGGCACTGAAGGTCCCCGTCCAAATCGCAATAGAAGGACAGGTCATAACGCGGCAGGACAACACACAGGTGTAATGGAGACGCAGGTTGATTGGGATCCGTAGGAGATGCGGTGATAATGAGATTCCGTGGAACATCAAGAGGCAGAAAAAGACTAGAAACCATCTTCCACGATGGACTCCGAACGTCTATGAGGCGTTCACGTGTATCGCCTTTCCACATGTGATATCGACCAGGAGTACAGTCAACCCTCCAGTTCTCCGACGAAGTTGCCCAGAGGCTATCGAGGGGGCGGATCTCTATGATGGACGTGGAAAGGTTCAACCAATGGACATGTCCTTCGACCAATGAACTCGGTAAATCTCCCCGAAGTTTGTTGTGTGGAATAAGTTCCATGGTCTCTGTGCTGTCGGTAGCCACTGACTTTCGCTCCGCTCGAATAATAAGCTCTGTCCCCTTGTTTCGGAGAGAAAAATACACCTGGGGACGCTAACTTAGACCACATGTCACTTCAGTTTCTAACGCTCACATACCAGGTGATCGAAGATCAAGTCACTCGTGGAGTATTTGGTTCCTGGGATATTACTGTGCGTAACTTGGAGCTTTTGCTACAATATATGCTTGGTAAGTTGGGTGGTACCGATTGTTGCCATGCTTACCTTTCCAAAAATTCGCTCATACAACGGATGTCGCATAAATTGGTTCGGTAAACAATGTCCAAGTGATCTGCCGTCGACCAGCAGTGATCCATCAAGAAGATTAAGATGCACGACTTGCGGACGTTGGCTGTCGGGTGGCAAGGTGGTACAGAGAACCCAGCGAGAGTTCGGAGGTGAAAGCGGACGCCACCCGGAGGCTTTTTTACCAGTCCAGATCCTCTCAACCGCACGGGTAATGCCTTCTTGGCAAGCGTGTGATTGGATACGCATGCTAACGAAACCCTCGAGAGTCAGGGAAAGGTGGCGATTTCGTTGGAGGAGTAGCTTCGAGTGTTCATGGGGGTGAGGGACATCCAAATGTTGCTGGATTATGATGGCGGTGTACAGAAACACCTCCACATCATCTGCTGATTGAAGAAGACTAGGGATCATTTCGGGATCTACGTCGTAGGTGCTTCGACAGATGGCAGCGGTGTCCCGAAGAACTCCACGCAACCATTTATCTTCCGGGGTATTTGCGAGTTTATTGGATAATTCCAGCACCCAGGAGAATACCTTGGCACGAACAATACGAAGAAGGTCGAGGGTTTTTTGGGAGACTGACCCGTCAGGGCTAGACACAAGCAGACGACGGAGTAGAATGGAGATGGTATCCATCGTCACTCCTTCCATCCAATTCCCCTCGACGTCCCGGAGGAGGCTCTCCAGTTCCCGGAGAAGCGCATAGCAAAAGGCAGGCAGTTTGATTTCCTGGTGCCATAGCCACTCCGCCCTTTCGAGAGGGCCAACTTGAGAAGCTGCCTGAGCAAATAGCATATGAACTTCTGGACAACGAAAGCTCAATACTCGGGCGCGAAGTTCTCGTAGGATATTGGGCCATTGGAGGGGGCCATGGCTCCGTAGGTGACTAAATGCCATGTACTCGTGGATGGAGAGGTCTTTGTGGCAGTCAGCTTGACTTGCGATGGCGTCGTTGGACGTGTGCGACGGGTAGCCAATATATTTCTGCAAATTTTCGTATGGTCCTTGAAGTTCATACGTGCAGCGAATTCCGCTATTGATCCGAGCGGACACTTCAGAGAGAGGAAGATTGGTGCGCGTGTCATAAGAAAAGAAAACTCCCTTCCCACTTGAGCCGAGGGAGATTCGTGATCTCGGGTGCTTCACAAGATGTGGATTGAGCGACTCATCCGAGCCGAGGCAAAACCGGGGACTCGCACGTTGCCCAACGGACGGCGAACAAAGATCGACCAAAAGATGAAATGTTGCTGTGCGCCACAGATCAAAAGAGATTGGACAGTGTAATTCAAACACGACAACCTCAGCTCGGAGTGGAAATATTGGTTCTAGAGCGCGATCTATGAATTGGGTGTTATCCCTGCGGTTCCAAACATCTTTTACCCATGCCTTAGCGGCTGCTTTGCGGGCATTGCATCGTGTCGCTTTCTCGATCCGAGACCTGTGACACTGGAGATGCGAAGATGCGTGGTAATAACGTACGGCAAAGCTGTCTGCGGTGACCGCTGATGAAAACACCGACCATTGGTTCCGAGACTCGACATGCCGCCGAAGGAGGTATTCGTGTGCGTTGCGAAGACGACAAAGGCTAGCGTTCTTGCTAAGCAACAGGTGCTCCAGTAGGTTGATGGGTATCTCTGGGGAGTAGTCCGCGAGCATGGGTATTGCTTTGGTGGCTATTTTATCAAGCGCGACCCAAAGCTCAATTGTGGTCAACAGCATGACCGAAAGCAGTTCTGGATGCTTCACATACAGTCCCAGCGCCCCGGAAGAATACTTTTCTGCCAATATCTCGAGTTTTATGCATGCTTCGTCATTGTCTGTGACCCGAGCAACCCAAGCATCTATACCGAGCTCAACCGCTCGTTCGACATCGTAGAGGGTAACATGAGGTTCGATGTGATATGCGTCATCGAAAAATTGACCGTCGGTAGACAGGAAGTCATCAAGACTGCCACGACGACGATGCTTAGGTTGAAACTGCTTGTCGGCAGGGCGGACACGACCATCTGCAAGGGATTTGGCAATGTGACGGCGGCTATTCGAGAGTGTCAACTGAATGTCTCGGGTAAGATCGAGTTGAGAAGGTGTCCATAGCGGGGATAGACGCTGGGTGGCTTGTACTTGTTGCCACCGATCTTCAATTATGGACCGGAGGGAAGTACAGGTTTGCAACACGATGGACGAGAGCCGGTCTGGCGCGGAAGAGCCGAGTTTGCGCAAGCGCCGGCTGATTTTGGCCGACATGAACTGAAGAAGATCACTGGGAAGGTTTGAACAACTCTTTTCTGTCGCCAGGGAGCACATGAAGTACAGCATGAATTCCTTGTAAGTGTGCAATGCAAGAGGAGATCGATCCAGTGTCGTCTGCAGAGCCACTCTGATCAGGAGCCAGAGCGCCGAACGCCGCAGTGGGGGTTGTCGTAGCTGTTCTCGCGGGGGTTGTCGTAGTCGCAGAAGCCGTCGGAATACGGACCGTCTTGGAAGTGGCAACCGCAGGCCATCGTGGCGTGCAAAGTCGTCGCCTACGCGCTTGCTAATCCGGGATATGTCGGTAGGGCGACCGACACTTCTCAAGATGCCGGTGAGCAATTCAGTGATAATGCGTGGATGGTAGGTGCCCTCCCACTCAGACGATCGGTCCTCGTGTCTGACTCGAGGAACACGAAAGCTATTGTAGCTCGTGCTAGCGAGAAAATTTGCGAGCTCTGAGCGAAAGTTCTCGTCATGGAACACGGAGTGAGGGATTTCGATGGCTGGTCCAGGATATGAACATATGAGTTTTCCTTCCGTGTTGAGCACATTCTGGGCGTTCGGAGATAGCTCGAATGCCTCATAAATGGTGACTTCCTCTTGCTTTCTGAAGATCACCCCCTCGTTTTGCGCTAGGACAGGCAACGCAACGACGTCTACATCGGGTAAGCTTCAGGATGACCCGAGAGGATTCGAAACCCACCTCCTGCGTCCATGTTATTCAACTGGGTCATAATTCTGGACACATCTAAGCCATGAGACTTGACAGCTGTCTGTAGGTTTTCCAGCATTCGTGAAATGGTATTCCACTGGGAAAGATGGGCTTGGTCGACGTAGCCATCATACAAGCGCGCGGCTCTAGCGATTGCTTCAGCCAGAGCGTCATCATGATTCTCGACGCCGTAGTCACTAGGAGGTCGGAGAGGGAAAAAAACATGAGTGATAATATATTGTAATGCATGAGCATCCTGACGAATGCAGGGAAGGAACGATTTCGAGAGAAGGCCTCGAGCCATGGTAAGCTTTAAGGGGAAGGTCAAACAGATCCAACAAACCTCAGGGTCCTGTGATGATGTGTGACAAAGGGACGAAAACCGGTTTTACAGCATACCGGCCGAGTGGCCGTTGAAGCGAGTATGGGTCATCACACCAAGCGGCGGCGGCAGTGGGCGGGATCGCCAGAGTCTCGAGAATAAGCATGACTTGCGACGCATCGAGTCTCCAAGGCTAGCGATGTTGAACAAACTGCGCACTCCGCCCGAAGCGGCCCAACGTTCACATTCTGTTGCTAACCACTGAACACTGGTTCTACTTTTTTTTTAAATCATTGTCACAAGTGGCGAGAAGAGATGAATGCGAATTAGAGAGTGTTACAACAACTTATTTGTTGGTAGATTTTAGCTGCATTTGCCTTATGAATATCCTGTACACCCTGAAGCCTTCTGTCCTGCAAAACCTCGACGTTACTTTTTAGGAAGCGGTGCCCGAAACACATGACTTCGGTTACCGGTGGATCCCGAGGCCACTAGAGCGAGAGTACCGGAACGGATGCATTCACGACTAGCAGGTGTGTATACTAGTACCGAGGGATACCTGAGCCGAGGGCCTCGAGAGTCCATGCTACTACACGACAAGCTTGATAAGATTGAGCACCATACCCTTTTTACACACATGTGCGGATAAAGTGCAACCTTTTCGATCGCCAGTTCGAGCAGTGTACGCTTGTTGATTTCTAGTCACACGACTTCTATATAACACCATGTACAG
>JBBPMV010000742.1:0-12190 GCA_038090495.1 Heimioporus retisporus | reverse complement strand
CATTTTGATTCGGAAGGCTAAGAGTACGATTCGAGTTATAAATAACGTAGTAGAGAAGCTCGACACAATCGCCGATCGATGTGAGTGAGCTATCGTGGGGGAGATCCTCTGCGTCCTTGTTTACAGCTGCGTCAAGTTTTTCATGAGTAGCATCGTTGAAGAGATCCGGGACACGTTCGAGTGGCATCCTGGGTATGTTTGGGAACTGAGTTTCTCGAGCCCGTTTGACGCACCGCTCTTATATCGGGTCCGGTGTCAATCCATTTTCAGCAATTGCGGACTTGTGATCCACGAGATCTCCACTGATCTTCCATTGTTCGCCCAAAACAATTCTATAGTGTTGACAGATCCATGATGTACTCACTTTATCAATCCGAGCTCGTCGCCGCCACTGTTTACTTGTACCGGGATCGTCAGTATGAATATTCAGTAGACAGTTCTCCTGTAGGGGCCTGGTGGGAAGTATAGCAATTGGGAAAATCCAGAGAATGTATGTGTGATCGGTGTTGTGTCGGTGCTAGTAGCGGCGCGACTGAGCCCAAATCAAGACTCCGAAAATATTCACTTGGTAAAAGTGTACGATATACGACTAATTACATTTCTAATTCGTGGGTCATTCTCTAACACCACCTGTCTGATGCCTGTGGCAGTCCATGGCTATATCTGATGTGCAAATGCTTCTTGTAGGAAGTAGTCGGAAGTCGCCTCGGCAGCTGGATTAGACCGATGTGGAATGCCGGGTCATCCATGAATCTCCAGTGTGATTGTCACAAAGCGAAGTTGCATGCCCGCATGCTGAGTCGCCAGGAGTGGCGGCGAAATGACGCGGTCATGTCGACCCAGGTGCGGACACGTTTGAACGGTTCACCATCGCTGTAGCCGGGGTGCGTGTCCGCGTTGCCGATATCGCTAGCGTTGTGGCGTACCTGCGCAGTGACGGCCGCGAGGTGCTTCTTGACGAACGGGGGAATCCTGCACGATGTGTGTTGGGTGTCTTCGAAAATCTGTGACGCCACAACACGTGAGTGATGACAACTGAGTCAGAGACGTCGCCCTCTGAGAGGGCGGGTGAATGGCGCGACGATCCAAGGTTCCACAGTCGAGCTCCCGTGTACCCACTGGAATTCGTGCGGTGCCCGTAGAGGTTTCGTACGGCGTGGGACTGTTACGAATACCAGGGTCCAGATCGCGTTGGTTGCGACCATGGTCCATGCCAGATTATCGTCACTGGCAAGTGACGGGTATGATGGAGCCGGGGTCGGAAATGCAGGTGGTAACAAGGGTGGCAATACCAGTCGGCGTTTCACAAGTTCTCCATAGTGTCCACCGCGGCTCACGACTCATGCTCCATCCAGTTGAGATGGCAGAGCGGTCGGTGTAGCTTGAGCGGGTTGCGTGTAACTGACGATCCCGATGTCGTGCAGGTCGGACCACCGGGCTAAGGGAATCCAGGTCGTATGCTAGCGGAAACAGAGTCGAGTCCGAGTCCACGGTTGAAATGCGATTGGTGACTCTGGGGATGCGACATCAGCAAAACGCACGGATACCGATCCCTACCATCACTATCACCATATCTGTAGCCGCTACCTCTTTGATAGCCACCACGGATCGTATATGTGCTGTAGTGCGCATCCGGTTCCACTTGATTAAGTTGTCCGTGTTTTTCCTAGAGTCGTGTCCACCGAGTTTGTCCCACCATCCAATAAAGCTCATTGGCTTATCCGAAGGCGTAGTATGGCCTTGGGCGGCGTTCTCGATCTTGTTCGTGTCAGCGTCAGGCACCGTGCTCAGGCTCAATCTGAGTGGTATCGGGTGTCACGTACTTGGTGTTCGAGAGCATTCTTCAAATCGCACACAGAAATTTCGAGGAGAGCCAAGGCATCCACGACTCTTATAAGGGCGACAGATATGACCATAGAACATGGGGTCACGGCAGTTCAAGGACAGAAACGGTCGTCATTGTGGCTGTGTTCATTTTTCATGGCCCGGACGTTCGTATTGTTCCATCTTCAAACTCGCACATGTTCATTTTTAACGTGTAGACAGGCCCCAATGTGCTCGACAGATTTGTGCAGGGTCTCTGGTCTGCTCATCAGAAAGCTCAATTGGACTTCAATGCTGTCGTACTAGCCACTCAGACGGTTCCAGGTGCAACGACCGTAACTTCACCATAACCAACTCCATCGAGTGGGCCTGCCAAGGACGTTTCGCTCGCAGATCGGTCCACGGAAGCTGGTCCATCCTCGAGCATTCGGGTAGACGAGCATTCTGCGCCTCTACCCACAAACTTACGGCCACAAATTGCGGCGCACCGTGGGGGATAGCAATGGGACCAAGTGACCTCGTACGACCACGACCACAGACAGTGGAACAAGCAACCAAAAGCTTACGATCCACCCTCGAAACGCTCGTCCAATCTCGGTGGTGTGGAGTCTTGCATCGAAAAGTACTCGAACTCGTTGCCGTGCCGTTGCATGGTCCGTCTGGGTGCGGCAAGATGTCGGTCAATGCAATAGCTGGGGTAAGCACAAGAATTCGTCGTCTCATTGTGTACTAATGTGCAAGTTTTGGTCCAACGTCGTCCCAGGACCTCAGAATGCCATTTACTAGCATACCGAGTGTCGGGCGAGTCTGAAAAGGTCCTCCGAGGAATTTTCGAGGAGGCTAAGGTGCGTCGTGGCTGTATGGGTCAGTAATAAGATACCAATGTCAGACTACAGCGCGTCGCACCGTGTCTATTATTTGTTAACGAGATCGACGCCATCACCTCCGAGCGCGGGAGCGCATAGAGGGAAATGGAGGGCCGCATAGAGCCCATTTTGACGTGTATGGATGGTTGGTATCTATTTCATATTCTTCCCGCTCTATCCTGACCACGCTTTCAAAGCCTAGTCTTGGGAAAAGACAAATAACAGACCAGTCATCGTCATTGGAGCTATTAATTGTCCAGACTCTCTGGATGGCATATTACGTCGTGCTGGCCGATTTGAATATGAAGTTGGTATGGGTGTCCCCGACGAGGGCGCCAGGAACAAGTTCGTCTGCTCTCCTTCCTTTTCTGGACGTTTCCTTACGCAAGTAGAGAACACTCCGCGTGCTATCCACCAAGCTTCGATCTGAGAGCAATTTCGATCACACGTCCCTGCAAAAGCAATTCCAAGGTATGTTAGCGCGAATCGGTCGGCATCGACTGGAGCAGCCGGGGCTATTTCCGTGGGAAATTTCTGATGGTACTTTGGTTTTTTTGGATGTACAGGGACTTGCTACAGACGGCAACAGCACCTCGATAACCGTCGATTCAACCACCCGCACTCCCACCACGCAAGCATACCACCCGCCCAACCCGTTGCATCGCTCGTTAGCGGACTCTCCACAAGTTCGATCGCACCTTTCCTGCATGCGCACCCATCGCCGCTGACCGAATCCCAACTCGCACCCGTACGCATCACATCCTTTGTGATTTCCGTGCCGTCCGCTCCGAAGTTCATCCCTATTCAAAGGGTGCAGGCTTCGGACAGTCCCGGATGTGACGTGGTCCGACACTGGCGCGTTGCACGGTATACGTGAAGAACTTCGGATTGCGATCGTCCAGCCGATATGGCGACCGGAACTATTTAGCGCCGCTGGAATTGAATTCCTTTATGGCGTCTTGCCCTAGGGTCCTCCCAGGTATAAGAGGACGTTGCTAGCGAAAGCGATAACCAACGAGTTGAGGGCGAATTTCATCGGCCTCAAGAACCAAAGTTGCTGAATAAGGTGAGTTCATCGATCAACCTAGTCGGCTGTCGGTTGACGTTGCGTAGTGCTGCGTAGTACCTCGGCGATAGTGAGCGCGCGGTCAGACAGGTTTTTTGTGCGCACGTCCTCTTCGTGTGTGGTGTTTTTCTCGACGCGTTGGTGCCCAGAAAGGACGACAGTTTGGCAAGTACACTCAAAGCCGATCGTTTGTTCTCATTCGCCCGTTGCAACACCGACGTCAGTCTGACTTGTCCGCCCGCGTCGTCAACACCCTCCTGACCGAACTTGTCGGGCTCGACGGCTGCACATCTGCTTACGTCATTGGTGCGAGCAATCGCCTGGACACGATCGATCCTGCCATGGTCTGTCCCGGTCGTCTCGACAAGATCCTCTTACGTCGACTTCCCCTCGTCCGCGGGGCGCGTCGAGATCCTGCGGACGCTAATGAAGATCTTAGTCTCGGGTGGCGAGGTAAAGACGCCCGTGGAGAGGCTGATGGACGGATGCGAGGGGGTAGCGTGCAGACTTGACAGCGGTGGTCGGGATGTGGAGGTGGTTGTGCTCAGGCGTGTACTGGGCACGCTCGAGGAAATGGAGGGGCAGGGCGTGGAGTGTATGACGGAGACGAGTATCGAGGTGATGGTCGCGGAGGGCGCGGCGGTAGGGCGGATTTCGTGCGTGCGGTGGACAAGGTGGGGTTGAGCGTGTCAGCTGTATAGAGGAGAAAGTATGAGGTGCTTCGGACAAAGTTTGCGGGCTTATCATTGGGAGTCAAAGGGGGCGAGAGTCGCGCTGAGGAGGTCGTGGCCTGACGCAGATATGAGCGCATCCACGCGGTTGCGACAGAAGGAGCTCTTCAAAGGCAAGGAAATTGAAGACGATCGTGTCGGCGTCACCGCTCATTCCCGCTCGGTGAGCGACAGCCGGATATAGGTTGCACAAGGTTGGGTTGGAGGCATTCCCGAGCTTATACTCGATTGCCCACGTTAAGAGTGCTACTATGTGGGTACATGTTTATCTACTTGATGCACTGTCAGCCTGAGTCTCGCAAGCATATAATCATATCGCTTCTAGGATTCAAACCATCAATGGTTCTCAAGACAGGATACGTATGTGATATGTGTAGATACCAAGGTAGCCTGCGAAGACACTAATTGTATGCTTGGACCCGGAACACGACTAGAAAGTGATGAAGAGCCCATGAGCTCATAAATGACTGGATTTCGGAATACGCACCTGAACGGGCCGCAGGGTAATGCTCAGTCGATCATAATGGTTTGTGCTCCTTTCCTCCATCTTGACTCGCCACGTCTGAACTTGAACCTGACAGCGATGCGTCTCTCGACCAGATGCTCAATTGCATCAGCCCATCCCTGAAAAAAAGACCGCCACTAGGCCCGGCAGGACCTGGGCATTTAAAGTCTTCTTTTGTGAGCGTCTGTCCCTGGAGGATCTTTCCAAGGTGTGTCTCGGCAAAGGGCAAGCCTCTCCTCCGAATGGTAATTAATGTCATCACGGAAGGTAAAAGTGAGTCCGGTGGCAAATTTTCGAGATCCTTTTGAGAAGTGAAGTTGAATAGATTGTAGCGAGCTGTTCTTCCGGCCTTGTCCTCCAGCGCTTTCTTTCGCAGGTCGAGGAAACGCGTCAGCCTGACGTATGCATCCCAGTCTCTGAGATACAGTTGGCCGGCGAACAGGTTCAACTGGTCGATCAGGTCCCAAGGGGGCGTCCAGTTGTCGGGAACGGGAGGAATGGTATATAACATGAGATCATCCACAGGTTTCATGCGCTGGGATTTGCAAGGTGTATAGACGTGAAGGTGGACATATTTGCTGACTCTGATGTCTGGCATCAGGAGATTGACTTCGAACGGGCTCAGAACCACGAGCACCCTATTCCCGCCCTTTTTTCCTGAGAGCACCCACTGGACGGGTCTCAGATATTGATCCACCCTACCACCGGTTGGAATATCTTCAATGGTCTCGCAGAAGTCCGCTGTAGCCAGGATGAACGGGGTCCATGCATGAGCTTCTTTGACGGACGCAGAACTCTTTTCCAGGCTTGTGAAAACCGGACGAAAGGCTTTGGATGAGCGGAGAGAACCTGTCTTTACGAAGGCTACAACATCTGGGTGGAGAGAGTGCACCGCTGGTTTCGCCCTGGGTGGTAGCTCCACCTCACGCTCACGTTCGATCTCCCGGCTGACCTGTCTTTCTAGCTGTTCATCAAGCTGCGCGCTATAATTGGATGACTTGGCAACTCCCAGGTTCTCGCATCGTCGATCAATGTCTGTTTCTAGGTCCATTGAGGTTGATCCTGTAGTGCTGAGAGCCTTATGCGGTGCATAGAGCTCAACTAGTGATTTTGTTTCTGGTTGAACCCATGCGTCCGCCAGCCCTTCCGATGTGATCCCATTATTGCAGAAGCGAGACCAAGCATTAGACCTGGCTATATGGTCCATGCCTTGCTGTGCCCAGTAAGGTGCTCGTTGTTGAATATCCAGCCACGTCTCATGGATTGTCCATTTTAGGATGTCCGAAATAGTAATTCTGATGGTTCGGTCTTCCTTGTGGGCAATGGAACGGATGATCTGGTCCACTTCGAGTGGTGCAAAGAACATCACAGAGTGACCATGGCCCAATTTCCGCATTCGCATGCAACCTGTCGAACGAGGTCAGGTACATCGGACTAACCATGCAGTAAAACCTTACCTTGTACTAATCGATCTTTTGTGACCTTGGGGCCCAGTGTGACAGCAGCCCGAAATCCTCTAGGTAAATTCAGGTCTGTACCCCTCGTATGAGCATCGTCGAGGTAAATAACACATCGGTCGAGCCGCTGTGCAAGTGGCGATCCCATCAAGGGTTGTTTGGTGCCATTTCTGATGAGGACCATTAACCTGTCACCCTCATCGAAATAGATGGCACCAGCTGCGTCGGTAAGTTTCAGC
Source organism: Heimioporus retisporus (assembly GCA_038090495.1). Taxonomy (NCBI): domain Eukaryota; kingdom Fungi; phylum Basidiomycota; class Agaricomycetes; order Boletales; family Boletaceae; genus Heimioporus; species Heimioporus retisporus. The sequence goes on along the minus strand of JBBPMV010000742.1, from coordinate 5,502 downwards.
CATTCCTGTGCCAGTTTGAAGTTGGATACATCCAGGATCTGTGCCCCAACGTCCAGGAGAACATGAATCTGGGGCGTTTGATCAACGATCAGCTTGAGCAATGCGAGCGTGTTCGCTGCTTGGCCATCCTCATGGACGGTAAGCATATATGAGTCATTTTCATGCTGGAGAAGATATGTAAGTACTCTCGCGTTCGCTCCTTGCTGATGGCCAAGGTCCTGCTGAGAAATAGATGTCGGCAACAGATATCGGTTATCATTGGTCCCCGAAAATCCTGTTACTCCTGGGTGAACCCACAAAACAAAGATCTCTTTTTGACTTACCAGTTATTGGATGATTCCGTTTCTCTGCCAAGTCCCAGCTGGAGGCGCCAAGCTTCCAGGGGTATTCTTTCGCTTTCTTTGGGAACACAATGTTGGACAAGTAGAAATCTATTGCTGATTGATTATAAGCAAATTTTGGGAATAGATGATCATCCCATTGCTCTGATGACCAGATGTTGAGCACCGTGAGCTTCTGTAGGGAGGGCGGAAGTAAAGTGGGACCGAGATCTTCCACCCAGTACTTGTACTCTGTGGCTGGATTGTCTCGATTTAAGAGAGTTTGGAAGGCAAGCCTGAGCTGTTCCTCGCTGAGACCAGTGTAGTAGTAAGAGAGGCATGTGAGAAGGATTGTCATATCTGGATGGCCGAACTGGGTATTAGGGGCTGGAACGTCTTTGGCCCGATACGGAACCGCCAGCATGGTGGGTTTCAAATGTGAATCAAGGCCGTAATCGACGCGCCATCTCCGCTCTGTAAGTGCAAATAAGAGAATGTTGGATGCGAGAAGCCCTCGGAGAAGGAGTAGCCCACCCCAGAGGTTGTTCTGCTGCGAACGCTTCGCATACATTTCCACCTCTTCTGCTACATCGAGTCGGACGTTCTCAGAAGATATGAAAGCATGGATTGCATCACGTTGTGTTTGGCTGATCAGCCGGAAATCAAAAGGGGGAAGACGACCAGCCAATATGTCCCCAGCAAGCAATAACATCAATCGCCTGCCAGCATCGGAGGTTCGCAGGATACGGAAGTGTGGAAACGATCCAGGTGGGTGGCTTTCACACTCCACAGACTCCGGGAGGTCCCGAAACGCATGAAGCTTCACGAGTCGTAGGATCCCTTGAATAACAGTCCATCGGTTAGGGTAGCCTTCCATATGCTGGGGGTGGCCAACGGTATAAATCAATTGGCGGCGGGGGTCAAGAATTTCATCGCTTTCATCCAGGATATCTCGGGCATGAAGATGAAACAATTTCTGAAGTTCTAGCAAGTTGGACGCGTCACGCTGAATCAACCCATCGGTGTGTTCTCCAGGAGTCGTATAATTGATTGAGATGGAAAGTCCTCGCAACACAGTAACGAGAAAGCTATCTTTGAGCTGTATTATCCATCAGTTAGCTATATCAAACAGTAGTATAGTTGTTGTCATACTCACAGATGCAAGCGAGAAGGAAGCTATACTGAACTCATATAAATATTTCTGAAGCATTGATCTCGGCGAAAGTGTGAATCTGGATGCGGGCAGTTGCTTCTCCACACTTGTCAGCTTCAGTGACAAGACACTCTCTGGTGGAGCAAGTACGATCCCATGATCTTCCATACGCCGCGACATCTCCTGGTATAGTGACTTCGACTTCAAATTTAACCGGATTGGGTCGGCTGAAGGTTCTGAGCGTGTAAAACGAAGGATGTGTATTTTCCTATTGGTAAGTCCACCAAGACGATCAACCAGGATGTAGAACATTTGACTCGTCAATGCTTTTGGGACAATAATACGAACGATTTGACGGCCGTCCGCAAGGACAGTCGCCACGATGGGGATAATCACAGAAGATTTCCCTTCACCCATGTTGACCTGTATTACTGTGTTCTCGCCAGATCGAGGAGATATCATTTCCATCGCAATATTGGCCTGATTTCGCCGAATGAGGAAGTTTCCTTGAATCTATGTCAATGAGTGGCAGGCAAGTTAATAACAGTAAGTAAATAGATGTGGTGACTGTGACACACTTGAACTAACAACCAATCCGGATATTGTTCGGCATGCCATCCTTCACACCCTGCATTTTCTAGCTCTTTCGCCAACTCCTCTTCAAGACCGTCCAATGCGAATTGGACCAATCTCCGAGATCGCTGGAATTCTAATAGGGATAGGGCAAATGATACCAAGCAACGCTTCCAGCCCTCCGACAGTTTGATCTGTGAGGTGGATGCGAGACATCGTAAGAGGGAATGTGTCGTGATCCATGGCCATTGGCCACACCGAGCAAGCACCTGGTCAAATGGAGCAGCAGTTGGTCCCAGAGTTTTCTGAAGAGTGCACAGAAAGTCCATGTATTTGTGTTTGGACAATAGAGAATCCGCCTTCAGTCTCTCAATATGATCCCTGCCTGCTGTCGCATTTGTTGTTTCATATTCATGCAGTGCACCTATGTGGAGATCAGCGACATATTGGTTTCGAAATGGGGGACCACTATCGTTTATGCGAAGAGAATGTAATAACTGATTAAACGTGGGAGAATAAGGGGGTGGCTGCATGCTGCTGTCGTCAGGTTTGTAGGGTGACAATGGAATCAAATAAGGAGTCAACGATGGTGGGTTTCGTGTGGAGAACAGTTTATCTAGGGTAGCTTGCCATCCAAAGTTCTGCATAGACAAACTTGTGGATAGGGAAGAGGGTGGATGGGATGCATGTTGATAGTTTACAGGGGGCATTTTTTGGATGTTGGTGGTTTGCGAAACATGGAGACGTTGGAGAGAAGAAGGCTGGTTTTCCATATATCGTACATGTGTCACAGTGCGCACACAAGTCGAGGCTGGCCCAGGGAGAATGCGCGTAACATTCTCTTTGAGTTTTAGGTTGCGGTAACAACTTGAAAATAGTTTTTGCAGGCTGGGAAGCGAACTTGCTATGTCCCAGGTCTCATCATCCAATGATAATATTGGTATGGTGTTAGTTGGCCAAATTCCAAGCAGGTGGTCCACTACAGCATCCTCAACATTATTAGACCAGGCTGCTGGGCGCAGGGCATGAATATGATGGCGCAACACCCTCTCGGTGAGGTAGTATCCATCCAACAGCTGGTAGTGAGTATGGTCCATCAAATGCCACTGTCCCCTTTTTGCAAATGCAAGAAACATTGAGAGAAATGCAACCTGAGGATGTGATGAGCAGTATGCCAAGGTTGGAAGTAGAAATAGCATTTGATTTTGCTGACAAGCACTATTTGGTTCTTGAAGGATGTCCTGTACCTTGTCTAGTAGGACCTGTGGAAGATATGGGTCCCAGTAACCATGTGTCTTCTTATATGGGGATGGAATATTAGTTTTAATCCCATGCATACTGCCACTCCACACCTCTGCCCAATTTGAGATGGTGGCTGTAGTAGACCCCTTCTCAAGCTGGTGATGGTAAGCTATGCATGCTGCAGTATAAGCAGCCTCTTCAAGTAAGGATACATAACATAAATCATGTGGATTGCTGGGGGAAGTGTGTATATCATTGACTGGAGGGAATAGGTATGCAGCACGTCCTGCACTGCGTATATCTGCTGGTGAGACTTGTATTGCTGCAGGTAGATTTTCTGGTTTGGAATATTGAGTCAATCCAGCTGCTGCATTAGCAATCTGAGGGTACCATGATGAGATACCATTTGAGTACTCATGGGAATGTGATTCATGAAATTCCCTCAGTGATTGGTATCCAGCAGATTGCAAAATAGACAATGCTTCTTGGGCACCTGTCCTTCCTGTCAGTGGGTCAGGTAGGCAGTCAATGCTGGTTGTGGTGTGAAGAAAAGTCAAGAATTGCTTGCTCTCCAAGGTGAATGGTCCAGTTAAGCAGCCTAGCACAGTATCCACTTTGTAGACATGATATGTGGCCTCATATATGATTGTAGGAGGGGGAAAGCTTCTTCTAGGATCCTTGCAATTTTTGAAAGGATGGGTTGGTATGATAATGCATCTGGAGAGAGAACCATCAAACTTGTCTTTTCTCTGTAGAACAAGTCTATCCCTCAATCCAAATAATGTTCCAATATCCTGACTCTCATCATAGACCATCTCCTTGAAGTCAAGTGGCTCAAGTTGTCCAACACTATTGACAAAGAATGACAATCCATGATGAGGTACAGCAACAGAAAATTGTGGGTGGGAGTTGGTAGATGATGTTGTGATTACAAGATTTTCAGGGTCACCTAGGCACTCCAAAAGACTGGAAACCATGGCATATGTTTGACTCTGCATGTCCACAAGGGATTCACAATTTCTGGACACACAGTATTTTCCATTTTCCATTTTGGTAATCCTCCAGTTCTTTGGGGAGTGCTCCCAGAGGCTTTCAAGAGGACGTATCTCAATGTCAGATGTTAAAAGATTCAACCAGTGAACATGGTTCTCAACAAGGAAGGCAGGAAGTTCCCCCTTGAATTGTACAGGAGGTATGACCTCTAAGACCTCACTTGTGTCTCTGTGCTGTGCTTGGATTACCAGCACTTCATCTTGAAGTAAAAAGTGAATCTGCACAGTTTGCTGGTAAATACTCATTCATAATATGTAAGCCAAGAGCCCTTACAAAGTGTTCTGAGATTGCTGACACAGATGCAAAATCCATTCCTGGAAGATTGGATGGTATGATAAGAAAGGTTCCCTATAGTAAGCAGTGAAAAAATTAGCTGCATCCTAGCTAGGACCCATTGAATTTGTGCAGGTACATACACCATGAAACAAAAGCTTGTATAATGGATGCAGTAGAATTCCATCTGGTAGCCTTGCTAATGGCTGTCCATCAATCAAGAGTGAGCCATCAAGCAAGTTGATATGCACTCTTTGTGAGAATCCACTGCTGCTTTTAGCTGTTGTACATGTGAGCCAATGAGACTTCAGGTTCCCAGCTGGCTCCCATCTTTGGGGTCCTGGTTGATACCCAGGCCAAATATCATGTATGGCAAGATCAATGCCTTGGTTTGTGACATCAGCCCAGATAACATCCTTCAGTAACTCTTCAACTGTGCCAAAGAGCCGACTTCCTTTCCTTTCAAATCCACCTTGCAAAGTTTTCATATCAGATGGGCTAGAATGAGCTAACTTAGCCAAGGGACAGTGGGAGTGGTGGTCTGGGTCATGATGTGAGCCAAGGTCATCAGGATTGCAAAAGGCAACTGTGCTTCGCATGAAGAAAGCACAAGCCATGAGGGCTTCTACATCTTCTGCAGAACAGAGGGCCTTGCTAAATGAACCAGGACTAGTGTCAAATGCACTTTAGGCACCCCCAAACTGGATACCTCTTAGGTGAAAAACATATGGCACAAGTATTAACCTAAGAGGTCACTTTCTATGGGATTTCCCCTCCCTTGTGGCTTTATCCCAGCCCCTGCCAATTTCTTGCTGGATTATCCCAGGCAATATAGCCTGGGACAATTTTTTGTCCCATCCTCTTTTCATTCGACCCAGCTGTTTGTGG
>JBBPMV010000741.1:0-12194 GCA_038090495.1 Heimioporus retisporus | reverse complement strand
GGTTTGGCGTTGGAGTGAGTCGTCGCCGATCACGATTTATTCTTGCTAACACGTCTACTTTTTCGAGGCGTCTGTGTCGTACCCTAGTTCTTCTACCACGACTACCTTGCAATCCAATTCATTACCGGTACACAATGGCAATGAAGGCGATTCCTTGGAAACCATTTCTGATTTGCGACTCATTCTTCCGAATCCATCACTGGGGCCTGAGGAATGCCAGCGCATATTTGAAATTCGTCTACGCGGACTGGTATTACGGGTATCTAGGTATCATTTATCACTGTTAACCCATTTTTGTAGCTTGACCTCGCAGCTTCAAGCGGATTGCGCATTCCGCGAGATCTCATTCCGCAGCACGATCCCCGGAATGCATTCTCAAGTGTGTCACAATGCACAGAAAAATCATATACGAACCTAGCGTATGTTTCATTATTCTCCTGATCTGTGTTCATCCGTCGGGTTCTGTCTCTTTCATGTTATTGTGTGACGTGATCTTGTCATTTACCCAATTATTAGACCCGTTCAGTCGGCCCGTTCTTCGACTTCAGCATTTCGTTCTGAACCCACCAAAGACCGAAAAAGAAGCCAATTCATTGGGACAATCATACAAAAAGCTTTCCACATGCTCTGTAAGTAATATCATTACATGGAACACGTCTTCAGTTGGCTGACTACAGCCACGCAAGGTCATATCTGGTTTAGGATACAAAAAGACCGCGTTACGCTGGATAGAGGTAAGGCTGTATCTGGCCTTGACGCAGAGGACGGAAACAACGATGTACACTTGTGCGACATACATTGGGTCGAGTGCGTTCGATGCAGACAACGGTGAGTTCCCCCGCGCACATGTGCACGCACCGCTTCTGACGTGTATCTTAACCCTGCAACAGGGTGTATGTCTCATGATTCCAGAGGCACTTTCTGTCTTTCGTTTTGCACCGGGGAGATCGAACACCTCGCTAGTGCGAATATTTCATATCATATTTATGACAGATTTCTTGTGGATCAAAATGCGCAACTTTCCTCGTACCCAGTATTCTTGGATGTATATCTATCAACGTGGAGCCAAGTTTCGCTTTACACATGAAAATTGACAAGTTTTTCCGTTGTGCACTACGATTCCATGAGACTGCCTAGCAGAGGAACTTTCGATCGCCACTGATGGCAGCAACACGTTTTGCGATATTACTCCGGTTCCCTCGAGACAACTAAATGTATCGTGCATGTATACCCAGACCGGTCAGCTTGTGTAGGAATGGCCTGCGCCGCTATGAAGAGACCCATCGATTAGGTACGATTTGCAAAGTCACTTATATCGAAGCATGAATGATACCGATCGAGTCCTGACAATCTAACCCCTTCTGGATCCGATCAGACACCGGTGAAATTGACATGTTCTTGAATCAGTGAGTGACAGTGACTCGTAACGACGTCGGATAAGTGATGGTGTGTACATTTAACCAGTTGAAAGCGATCGATCAGCACTCCGATTATGATCGTGATCGACGATCGTGTGGTGGCAATGCAACGGTGAAGGATGCGGTAGGGTCGATCACCTACAGTACACTGGGATGCAGGACGGCGAAATTGCAACATGCACCTAATAGGCGTTGTCATTGTTGCCTTTAATCCGTGCTTGTTCTCCATAGGTTTTACAAGAGTCGAAAGCCCTGCTGCACAGAGCGGTTATCCGGATACGAGCATGCTGGCAGCGAAGATAACAATCCGCTATAACGAGTCCCATGAGAATCAGCAAATAACATGATAGCACCGATACGATCGTTGCAAGGGCAGTACCCACTCTTTAGTGGGCGGTTGTTGTGTAGGCGCAGATAGGAAGTGGCGGGGATGTAGCAGAATCCGGGCCGGGGAACCAGCTAACTTCTCTGCCGAACAGCTACTAAACCCTTTCCTCACAATAGTCCTGCTGTGGGATGCAGTGCACCACGGGCGGGTTATGGAACGCCGCTGTGCGATGATAGCGAAACATAGGACGACTGGCCAATCATGAAATGCACGTTCCAAGCTCACCTGACTTCTCGCGCTCTGGCCCATCAGTCTTCTTTTGCTAATAGAACCATTGTGAGAGAGTTGTGCACAAAGCGCGTGTGGCTAGCATAGCCCAAGAGGCGATGCCAAAAATCCTGACATACGAGATGAACCGGAGAACATATTCATTTGCAGTGCCAGTCCAGTAATATGTTGTACGTACAACTCCGATGGCTTGCATTCAATTTATTAGGGACTCTCAAACCGGTAGAGTTATTGAACCAAGCTGTATTCTCCAGAAGGGGAACCGGAAAAACCCGCAATACGAGGCTTATCCTCTCGGCAGTTCGGCATGGCCGGCAGCCGCCGGTGCTTACTGTGGGCATCTCAGCGTTTATCCGAAACACCCCTCGACAACCCCCCTACCATGGCGAACCAACGGACAGTCAATAGATCGCACGACACTATAAAATGCATGCCTCCGAGTCAATGATAATACCTCTTTTCCCCACCGACATTTTGAATGATGTGCAAGAAACCGCCCAGCCATCGTCGGTAACGCGACATTCTACTTTAACACTCAGAGTTGCGACTCATGCTGAATCACCAAAGCCCGCAAGGATTTCTTCGATTGTTCATTGAAGTCGTTCTTCCAAAGCTTCAGTTCATAGAATAACGTGAGAAGGGTTGTCGCGACGTGGGGTCAATCAACAGCTAACGTGGTGCGTGCTGGCATTAGAACTTTCGATATGCATTACATAATTGCATATCTCATGTTTTATCACACTGTTCGTGCTCATATGATTTAAGCCTTGCGACACTATTGCTTTCGGAGGGGCATAGGCCTATCTGAGGTGCTGCAGTGGGTCCACCCACTTCACAATGAACGGTACGCTAACGCCAATTGTGTCTGCTTGAATGCATTTGCCAAGTAACTAGTCTACACGACCCCATGTATCACAGAGCGACTGAATCTAATAAATGGGTTAAGTGGCTCATAAATCTGGTGTATGTTCTTCTCCACACAGTAGCCGTAAGCCCTCTGTCATTCAGAGTGAGAATGGAGGTACTCTCATCATACCACGTGTTCGCACCCGAGGCACCAGATACCCAGCATCGCCACACGTACGCCAATTACACAACATGCGAATTGATCCGTCCGCACTGGATTATGTAGCCAGGACATTCATTTCACGGAGCTTCAAAAACTATCTAATCTAGGAAATCATAAAATCATGCGAGAACGGGCGGGAATCTAATCTAATCTAAGGGAGAAGGGGGAACGGTGAGGTTTGAAAAAAATGTGTCGACATTTCGCTCGCTTGAAGCGCGTATCCCGCTTGCTGCGCTTATGTTGCCAAACGCGCGTGAGATTCCTCTTTCAAGTACGACCGTAGCATACGACAACTATTCTCAATCCTCTGTCCGGCCTGTGGTGGCCACCCAGTTGACGCGCTCCCACGGTCCCGTGCTGGGCGAGCGCGGGTGATGCCGCAAACGGCGATACATCACATGCCCTATGTATTCATGTTCAGATACAACGCAACGCGCGGAGCGACCACGACCACGAGCGGTGCCGGCGAGGGACCCCAGTGCAACTACTGCATGAGGAGAGAGGGGGAGAGAAGGAGCCAGCCCCCTGTGCGCTCGTGCTTTAACAGCACCCCCGTATGTCCATCGCACCACGACGAATGCAACGAACAAGTGCAACAACCGATCGATGGACACGGCGGACATGAGGCCTTGAGGGTGCACGGGTGATGCCGCGAGCGACGATACAATGCACGCCCCATGTACTCATGTTTGGACGCAACACAGCGAGCAGAGCAACCGCGAATCGCAAACAATACCGGTGGGGAACCCCAGCGCACCCACCACACGACTCAACGAGGAGAGAGTGGGAGAGAGGGGGGGATTGACCCCCCTGTGTGCTTGCGTGCATCGCACCCTGACAAACGCAACGAATGAATGCGACAACTGAACAGTGGATGGACACGATGGACACGACAGACGTGGCGGGCATGACGGTTGCAAGTGATGCTTGCGGGGGACCCTAGTGCAGCCACTGCATGAGGGGGGTACACCCCCCTGTGTGCTCGCGTTGTAACAGCGCCCGCATGGTCCATTGCACCCCGACGAACGCAACGAACGAACGCGACAACCGATCAATGGATCGACACAACAGACACGATGGGCATGATATATGGGCATGACAGGCACCACAAACGCGGGGGGAGCACAGGCGCCACCCCCTCCCACACACACTCAGCGATAGTGCTCGAGATCTGAGCGTGATATACCGTATAGGAGATACCCGGCAGGAATATGCCTGGTTGACTGCATATTTAACAAAATGCATTGAAAGTCATCATTCACTAAGTAATCCGATACAATATCAGCACCCGGGGGATCCGAACCCAGATACTTTGGGCACAGTGCTGGGATAAACATTGTGTGCTCCTTGGGCCAACGGCCCGAAACCATACTACCCCCTCGTATAAGTTCAAGGGTGAGAGGATCAAAAACAAAAATGCATATATATATTACATAAGATGCCATCAAATCGTGTGGGGACCTGGTCCGACCGCCGTGTCATCGCGGCATATCAATTATTTATTATTGGCGCCACCCAAATAACAAATGGAACTAAGCGATCAAAAACTCGCTGTGGGAGCGAACCGGAGCGTGTCGATGCTCTCCCTTGCTGTTCACCCCAGCGTCCACGACTCGTATGTCTTCGCTTGCTGCCTCGAGGACTGTGGAATCGTGTTGGGACCTGACCGCCATATCATTTTATTATCATTATTGGCACCGCCTGATTAATGAAACAACCAAAAACTCACCATGGAAACGAATCGGAGCGTATCGATGCTCTCCCTTGCTGTTCACTCCGGCGTCCATGACTCTATGTTTCCGCTTGCTGCCTCGAGGGCTGTGGAATCGTGTTGGAACCTGGCCTGACTGCCGTGCCAGCGTGGCATATCATTTGTTTATCATTGGCACCGTCCGAATAATGAATGGAATGAAGCAATTAAAAACTCACCGTGGGAACGAACCGGAGCATATCAATTCTCTCCCTTGCTGTTCACTCTGGCGTCCATGACTCGTATGTCTCTGCTAGCTGCCTCGAGGACGGCGAAATCGTGTTGGGATCTGGCCTGACCGCCGTGCCAGCGTGGCTCATCAATTTTTTATGATTGGCACCGCCCGAATAATAAATGGCATGAAACAATCGAAAGCTCACCGTGGGAACGAACCGGAGCGTATTAACGCTCTTCATCGCTATTCATTTCGGCGTCCAGTCGTGTGTCTTCGCTTGCTGCCTCGAGGACGGCGAGAAGGACTCCTGACCAATTTCGTTATCCACCAGGCGTGCGAATAAACGTTTCGATTATCGATATGGCATCTACTATCGTCACATATTACGAGTGGTGCTGTATGCCCTGTTATTTGGAGGCTTTGCGTATTACTGTTCGCGATTCGGTGCAAGAGGAGAATATAAAGATGTAAGATCCCTTCCTCTGAAAATACTAACTACACGCAGATTCCCTCTTGCTACTAGTCTGAATACCAGCAGTTTATTCATACGCTACTCAACTTCAGTGTCCTTGCTCACTCATGGCTTCGCCTCTCAACTCTATGTCATTCGATGGAGATTTCATTTGTAAGTCTTTTATTATCGAGCATTTGAGCCGTTGCGATCACCTTAAAGCTCCAGGAAACAGCGTCCGTGGTTTAAATTTAAACCTGACGCTGCCACCCACGACAATGTGAGCGATTTTACATCTACCTCACAGTCATTCTCTCAACCCATTTAATAAGAGCGGGCCACGAGAGCTTTGTTCCGAATAGATATCCCTCGTTCTCTGAGGCCCAACCTAACCCCCACGATTTTCAGGTGTAGTGAGGCATTGAATTCAATCCCATTCGCCCACCTAATCGTCGTAAATTCAGCCACAGCCAACAAACGTTTGCCAATGCATCGGATCCAGATCCTCTGTTTAGGTGTGTATATATGAAATGAACGTCACCCTTGTCCTCACTGTCCTGTAGCATGGAGAAACCTGGTGGCCTCAACCCTTGGGTCCCGTCCAACACGCAGTCGGCTATTAGTCTGCCATCCAATCTGGTGAACGAGACATACAGCGATTATGGGACTCTCACCACTAGTCTTCCTCACCACATGGGTCAAAGTCAGGAAACATGTGGTCTCGGTATCCATGCTCATGGAGACTCAAATGCGCTATCTGTTACCCATCCATTCCTTCCACCCTTCCCCATTCATTTACGCAACCCAAACCTCGCAGATTTATTAGTTTGGAATCCTCGGTCCTTCACATCATCTTCGTCATCCGGGACACTGGGTGACTTGGTTTCTGGCTCGCGTATCCCCATGTGCTATACACGACACCGATATTCTGGATCATCTCGCCACCGGCGACCCGCCCGTGCGGTTGAGTATGGCGGCATACTCGTTGATGAAGCAGAGCTTCGCCAGGGCCTGATGGATTCTGCTGGGACAATCAGCGTTTACCAATGCCGCTGGGAGGAAGATCAGACTCCATGCAACCTTTGGATCAAAGGCGAAAAGTCGTGCATCAAAGTCCACATCCAAAAGTGGCATGGGGGGAAACCAGGCGGGGACAAGCTCGAAACGAATTGTCGGTGGCCCGGCTGCGGGATGCGGATGCGGAAGGACTCTGTCTCTAGGCATATCGTCAACATCCACCTTGGGGAGGTTTGGGAGTGTCAGGGGTGTTTAAAGGAAATCGCTCGGAGTGATGTCTATGGGCGTCATTCCGCAAGATCCAGGTTCCCGGAATGCCAGACCTCGGGTGCCATAGTTAAATGTGCAGCTGAGGCGACGGTCGTAAACGCCCGGGCTGCTCTAGAAGGGGGAGGCACGTTTCATTATGCTAGTACATCATGATGAAAAGAAGCTACTTTGATCATCGTTTACGTCCCGGACCCATATGATGTGACTTCTTTCTCGCAGAACCAGTCCTGCTTGGTAACCAAGAGGACCGGTCCGTCCGAAGGACGAGATTCATCGATTGACATTAATGCGCATCGGTGATCCGCACCGCAGGCCGAGCGTCTGGCGCGTGGACGTGATTAATTTTGGTTCAGTGGCCCAGCGTACGACCCAACGGTCCCGAGGTCCCGACACAAAGATATAGTAATAGGCTTATCGTTGAAATTGATGTTTTAAGGGTTAGTTAATCGCATCATGGCACTGGGCTTGACGGCCGGATTCATGACATGTGGGCCACTTGACAGGCTTGTGCCTACCAATGTGACTCAGTGTCGATGATAGAAAAACAAACGCAAGCCTCTATCGAATACGAACAGCTATGATTACTGTTCGCTGAATGATCCGCCATAATAATGGGGCAGTATGACGTCTTAGGAAGCCACTTCTCACAGCGTTGAACTTGAGCCTCGCCGCTCCCCGCTGCTCCCTGCCAGAGTTCCTCCTGTACAAGACATACTATCATGCAGTACCCCCGTCACTTTATCGCGCTTGCCCGCCTCAATACGATGTCCTCTTTTCCTGCGCTCTTCGCCTACCTCCTTCCATCCTCACCCGCGCTTCCTCTCTGACGCTCGTCTGGGTCCTTTTTCCTTTATCAAACCTGTCAGCGGCCCCGAGCATCCACGCGTCTACTTCGCTTCGACCCTCACCAAAATTGCATTTCTTCCTCCATGCACACCTATGCGCACTGCCTCCGCATGCCGCCTGCCACCGTTCTCGTGATCCTTCGTTTCGCACTTGCGTGATCCCGTAGTGGGTTGCAACTTTCCGCCGCTCCCTCGCCACTTTACGCCCCACGCTAGACGCAAGCGTAGAGGCCTTCTATGGGAACATTCCATCCTTCGTAAGGCATGAAAACTAGAAGAAGTCATGCGAAGCATCGACGAAGATCGTCACCACTTTGAGGTCGTCTACGAGGTCATCTGAAGCGCACCCGTCCTAACGGTATGGCTAAATCCAAGAATGGTGAGGGGTGCGTTACTAGTGTCATCGTCGCCACTCAACTCTGCAGCATGAAGTCTCCGTGCACCGAAGTCCTCATCGATAACAACAAGACTGAGCGAGCCGAGACCACCGGCGTCATATGTTTGGAAGGCGAGCCGCAACGGTACGCCGTGTTCTTGGACAGGCTGCGAGCCATGACAAGTTGGCCAGTTACCCTCCCCGATCATAGCCCAATCCCCCTTGTCGAGACGATACCGACTGACGGTCTTCACCTTCACGGTCCTTGATGAAATCTCTGTCAGGCGGGCCACCCCATCTACCGCTACCGAATAACCCTGAAACGTGCTCGGGTTTAATCCGTTGCGGACCCTGTTTCGCAAATGCCGGTCGAGTCATTGTCATCTCGCTTGATGGCAACGCCAACGATGAACAGTGCTACCGCCCTTGCCTAGTTTGCCATCCCCTTGTCACAACCACCTCCATCCAATTCCTTTGCATGCCACCTCCGCCCTTCATCTCATCCTCCTCCAGTCGACGACGCACTTTGGCGTGTCTCGCCTCCACATGCTGACGCCAGCACCGGCCGCCGGCAGACACGTTGTTTACAGGCAACTGATATTAGCATGCGTGCATGCATACACTGGAGCACTTTCTTTGCCAATGCAAGTTGTTTTGTGAGGGGTTGAACTCGACCCGACAAAACATCCTTATCCAGTCCTTCCGTCAATGTGCATTCCTACACATTAAATTTGTGCGAAGAGGGACGCCTTTATTTGAGTGTCTAGTACCAGCCTCACCCTCACCGAGGAGTAGGCCGCTCTCCCTAGGGAAAGCCACAGAGGTACCTCAGCGTGGTTGGTCGATATATGAATAAGCGGGTGGGAGACTTCCAGGGAAGATCTAGGCCCGTCTTCCGAGACCGATGTATGCGTTACTATGCGGCCGTCAAATCGCTGTGGGATCTTCGCGAGTCGGAGTCTGAATTTAAAAATTGGCCTCTTTTCCCGCTCATTCAACTGAACAGTTCACTACTACGATTTGCAAACCGGGTATAACTGGACAGGTTAGTATTACTGGATTATCTACTGGATTTTTCGCTCTTCATTTGCCCAAATGGATTGACCCCTTGCATGTGCACCCTGGAATGAAACTACGCGTTAATATCCGGGATATATCTCACAGTAATGAGATGCAACCGTGATCAGTCTCAACTGGACAAGCGTCTACTAGGTTTGCTAGTTTTCGTTGTTTGGGACGATGGATAAGACGACCACGATTAGGGTGGTAAGTGTATGTTGACTTTCTGCAGTCATATATGTCCTTCGCGATTTTGGATGTTGAATATTTCACATCCCACGCCACTCATGTGCATGATCGGTGGTAACTACCACTTTGTTCATCTGGTGATTTTAAAAAAGGTAAGAATCTCTTTACTTGCTGAATAGTACGCTCCTTCTGTAAACTCATGTTCCTACGATCAGGGAGGATCCTTCCTCTCGCACGGACTATTGATCGTCATGTCGATCTCCCATATTAATGGGGACCTAGAAACCCTGCGGCCGTAGTACCGAGTGTGATTGTCCAGTTACTGTTGGCTAACCAGACGGGCTGTGTGTTGATATTTCATCCAAGATTCCAGATACCCCCTTCTTTCGCGTGAAAGCAAATTAGACGATCTCGTTATTTTAGGTTAGCGCAAGTCAAATCGGACATAAGACGCAGCAGTGCTCACCGGGTCAAACGCCACAGGAAATAAGGCAACCGAGAAACTTTAGGGCCAACTTCACTGCACAAGGGTCTGTGCGAGCTTCGAGAAAAATTTGTTTATCCTTGTCGCCCACCGTTCCCCATTCCTTCTTAGTCTCATCACGCTCTCACATACGAACAAATATTCTATTCCCCTCATGCAGTGCACGTTCTTCATCGATTTCTTATCTACGACAAAGCTAGGTCACCGGCTTTCATGTGACTATTAAAATCTGGGGTGAGACGAACAATCCGACTCGGCGACTGCATCCTCCCTAGCACATGGTAATGCCACCACTGGCGGGTTCATTTCCGCCTCCATGCTACATGTGGCGTCCCTTTTGGCAAGTTCCTATAGATGGGGAATCGCAAGGCAACACCTCTGCCAGCCAACATGATAGTGGGTGCTGATGTATAAAAGACCCACGAATCCGTCCACCACTTGCCTCGTCGCTGTTTCTCTTTCATCCAACAACGCAGTCCAGCCCTAGAGAATTTGTATCGCCGTATCCTCGTAAGCATTGTGCCTCTTTCCTCGACCTCTATTAACTCTTGTGTAGATCGATGCACGCCCACTCTCGACCGATTCGTTATCACCCTTACGGTGCATACTATGAGGATTGGGATCTCGGAGTAACTAGCTCCTTTTATTTTGCACGAGCTCGATCTTATATCTTTTTAGCATACAAATGTCCATCAAAATCACTTGACAGAACAACCTCTCCCTTCTCTCCAGTACGTTTCCCCCCTGCTACTTCTTTCTCGAGACCTGACTTGATTTTTAGAGCCGCGGCCATGGCAGGCAATCACTTGCACCAGTGCATGTGGCATGTTGAAGGGAACATCGTTTGCGGTCAGCTTTTCGGGACCTTCGATGAGTTGGTCGTGCACCTTGGCCTTGCTCACGACGTTCAAGGCCCCCCGAAGCGGAAGTTGCTGTGTGGCTGGTGGAAACACGGGGGGCCTTGTAATCGCGAGCTTCGAAGACGTGGGTTCCGACGCCACCTAGCGACCCACATCGCTCTCAGGTCGCCATGCGATAGCTGCTCGCAGTCATTCTCCCGTCCGGATTCGCTGCGTGCACACATGAAGAAGAAGCACCCCCGGCCCGAATCCCACTTTACATAGGCCTGTTCAGTGGGGTAGATCCTTGCATCCATTAGTAACAGCATGAACGCATCGTTTGTAGCTAGTTTATTGGTGACCGCTGGTCCATCGCCGCTTATATTTTGTGTTGTCTATCTTTTGTAACTTATGGAAAAATAATGAAATTTCATTTGCTGTGCCATGAGTTAGGCATCCAGGAAAGCTGCGACCTGTATTCTACATGACAAAATGGGGTGACCAAGTGGTGAAAACGCCGTTGGAAAAGGCCCATCATTCCTCATCGATCATCTGCAATGTACCTTGGTATGCTGGCCAACCGGTTTTAAATTTGATGCTGCAGGCAGCCGTATAATCGTTCACGTGATGTGTATCAGCCACCGTCGGACGTTATCAACACTGGCGGAGATGGAACGAAGTGCCTCGGAAACGGGAGAGATTCCCGGTCGGATATGGTCATCAGCCGTGCCGAAAAAATCTACATATCCCAAAACGCCAACTGAACTCAACCTTGATCGTTATTTCCAATGATAGGCGTGAGTCAGAATGGATGCCCGTTGTCTTCCATTCATATTTGGCTGGCGATGGCGTCCAAGCCGTGGTGGTAACATGGCGGGCTGCCATCTGCCTCGTGTCTTTGATGAGGGGTGACGGAGTGGCGAAGAAATGCAGCATTTATCTTTACGTCGTACCAGCAAAGGAGTAAAAATGTCCCTACGCCGTCGGGCGGAAATGAGATATGAGAATGGTAACTTGTGATATGAAACCACCGCCGAAAAAACAGACAATAACACGCTGAACGCACGCACCTTGATGTGATGGCCAGCGATATCAGAAAGGAGGTCTCCAGTGGGGCCCATTGCTGTGACGCGTCGTCAGGAACGTGAGTTCATAGGGTTTACGGCAGAGTCTGTCGACGGCACAGACCGGATCGTAAGCGGAAAGTCATTCTAAGACGGCATGTCCTCCTGGACACGAACAACTTCGTACTAGCCTCATTCGCGCATCCACGTGTCTATCCACCGAGAAAATCCGTGCTGTGTGCATGTCCGTCAGGTACGGGTATCCATCCGAAAAAGGAATCGTTACCCTTCGAATCGGGGAGGAAGTGGCGAAGTCGGCTTCTACGGAATGGACCGCAGTGAAAGATCGACCAGACTGCGCTCGCAGAATTGACTTATATCATGATTCTTCCTGCACCGTGTCCCGATCGTTTTATGCGGGTCACTTGGCCGTCCCCTCTGCATGCAAACACATCAGCCCTCCTAACACGACAAACATGTTTGCAAGCATCGTCACTTACGCCAACTTGGAGATGCCTGATGTTTTTTTTTGAATCCATCATTCTCCAATTGAACACATCACGTTCTATTGC